>JASDQU010010038.1:0-18830 GCA_032191745.1 Picea mariana | reverse complement strand
GACTCCTTGATCACATACATAGGTTTTGTTGAGTATACATTGTTTCTTTCACTTCGTTGGATTATGTATCTTTACATGTTCATCATCCCATAAGACTTGGAATGGAGAGAGGATGACACTAGAAAGGACAAACACCATTTAAAGGTATTTCATTTACCTCTTTCTAGTTAGTATTCTTGATAATTAAAACTTAGGGAAAGTTTTATTTTCTGTCTTGTTTTGCTCTAGTTTTGGGGTGAAACTAGGGAGATCTGTTTGTGTCTGCACTTACTGATTTATCTGATAACAAAATTGGAGACCATACCGGGGAGAGAAATTTTTTTCCTAGTTTGTTTTTATTTTTTCTTTGATTGCCTGGGTTCTATTTTCTTAGTCATTGGGAAATCTAGATTGACTCTTTGACTGTTTAATTTCACTGTAAAACCTTCATGCTTTTTATTTTTTTCAATTCTTCCTTTGATCATCACACCCTTCTTTGAGAGACAGTGCGATGATCTAGGATTGATGCATTCTTCTTTGAGAGACAATGCAACATGATTGTACTGTGGCTTTCTATGACCTTTTATGATTTATGATCAACCCACCATGTTAGTCATACATCCTGCGACGATTGTGAAATTTTTTAGCTTGTGGTGGTTTTCCTTCCTCAGATCTTAGATATGGTTTTGGGGTGAATTTTTGGGTTTGATAATGGTCTGTTTATAGTCTGTTTGACAACTTTGAAACTTCTTTTGGCCATTCTTTGCTTTGTTTTAGCGATCTTGATTTTGAAATATTTGATCTCTTGCTTTGAGTGTCTTTCAGTTACAAAGCATCATTTCTCTTTATAATTATTTCGTGGAAGAACTTCTTTTTCTTTTATTGAATAGCTCGTCTTAAAAGAGAAAATTGATTTGGGTTACTTTGTTTTTTAAAGATATTTTATATTTCTTTTAGCTATCTTTGAAACAAAAAAAAATTACTTTCTTTCTTTACATTAGATTGGGGGCATCTTTGCATTTGAAGTAGTGAAATTGCATGGTTTTTGGCATTTTTGGTCTTGAATTCTTAAAAAACAATTCCCCCTCATGGATGGGGTGGGGGGGGAGGGGGGATAGAATCATGTATTGGTGTACAGTCTCATTGGATCATTTCTTGAAGATCTTGATATTGATGTGTTTAATAAAATATTTGGACATTGTGCATCTAGGAATGATAAACATTTTCTCCTTCTCGTAATATAACTTTCATCGGAATGAAATATTTGCATTCCCATTTATTTGCATTGTTTAGAGTCGGTCGAAACATAATTTAGTCCACACCATTTTCCTCTTGAGTAAAAAACGACCTTAAAATAAAGCGCTTATAAAAAATGATTAGACATTTTTATATTTTCTGGTAGCAAACATACATTGGTTTTGGGTGTAGGGATTTGGAATAGGTGTGAAAGATAACTTTCCAAAGCTATCAAACAAACACAGAATATTGTGCTAAGGAGTGGTAAATCCACTTATTACATTTTGTCTTGGGAATCCCTTCTCGCACAAGGCTCAATCATGAGGTCTCATTGAGACTAGCAGAGTGATTAACCCTGCTTTGTTGGTCTTGGTGTAGTGGTTACATGTATTATTGGGGGTCACTTGAGAAAAAAAACCCTGTGTGGGTCTTCTCAAGTCGATTTCAGACTCAGTTACCCCACCCTTGTGCATGTATCATACTGTCAACTATTTCCCTAGGCATCGTTGTTTTATTTGGTAAACTTAATGGCATTTATATTTAGGGTCTTTACACGAGGTAAGGGAGAAGGGGAAGTCTTCGCTGTACCTGGAATCGACGTTGGCCAAAATCACTTGAGCTCCTTGGAGGGTAAATCCATGTTTATTGTGTGGAATCTTGCACCAAGGCGTAAGTCCGTTAAGCAGGTCTTCAACATAAATTTTACACCCGCGCCATCTCATCCCCTTATTACATTGTTCTTGTGACGTTAGATTTCATCACCAAATAGTGTGTTCATTGTGAGAAGGTTTTGCTTGTTTGCTTGCTTCCTAGATTTTTAGCGTGTGTTGTTTGTTTTACCTAGAAGATTCGAGGTTCTATCTGTGTTTAATGGTGTCAGTTCCCGGAATGACCAATGAAGCAACCCTTGCTCCAGGGGAACCTTTTGTTTTTCCTTCTTACGAAAATGATGGTCCTCCTTACATTGCTACTTTGAGCTTTCCAGATCTCACAATTGGATTATCGGTATGTTTTTATCCACTCCAGTAATCCTGAATGCAACAAGTTCTTCGGTTATAAGCACTTCCCCCAAATAACATCAACCTCATGTTGATTCTTCACCTTATGAGGTTGATTTTCTTTGGGGGAAGTGCTTATAACCGAATCAGTTACTAATAAGAATGTTGATTCTTCCAAGCTCACCCAAACAACCCGTAAGCCCAAGTACCCTTGCTAGCTTTGTAAGGGTAGCCATCTTCTTAAGGATTTCCATGGTATATATAAGGTTATAGAAGCATGGTCTACATGCCCTCACCATCCCATGTCATTATCCTATGAACAACATGCTTATGACCTCTCGTCAACTAGTCAAGATATCGTTGGGAAGAAGAAAAGTAGATTCAAGTTCCCATGTCCATTATGCAGAGGGAGTTATCAAACTCACATTTTCCGTCATATGGGTGAAGCCTCAAAATTAATGGAAGACATGACTATTTCCAAGCCTCCACTTCCATTTGCTTACCACATGATTACTCTCGACCCACCTATAGTTGATGGAATGATCAATTCATCCCTTCGTCGATCAGTTTGGTTGATCAAGTAGTCAATCTGGTCATATCCTTCATTGAACTAGTTGACGAAGTGATTGATATGATCTCCTCCTCAGTCGATCCCATTCTCCCCTTAGAGAGTGAAACCCAAGTGGTCGATTTGTTTCCACCTGTTTACCCCATTCTCCCCTTGGAGAATGAAACCCAAGTGGTCGATCTGATATTGTCATCAGTCGATCTTATTCTCCCACTAGAGAATAAACCCGATACTACCCATGTTTTTCTCGTTGATACAAACTCTACTTTGTTGGGAAAATTCCTCCTTCTTCAGTGGAAACCCCTTCAAGTAATGAGGCCATCCTTTTTGATTGGGGTGCACTAACTGGACCTCATCTCACATTCCTTTCAAGATTACAATACAAGTTTGTTCTCAGGACATTCCTTAGATGTCAATAGATGAAGGTTTGTACGTTAGTAGTTTGTCCTCTATTGCTTGGCAAGCTTTGGGTTATCATCAACTTATGTCAGTTACACAAAATATTTTATCTTTTAACAGAAGAACCAATCAAACCTTAGGGACCCTTCCTTAGTTTCCCGTAACTTTGGGAGGGAAAATTGTCTTTATTGATAAGATGGTAGTCCAATTTTGATTTACTCCTTGGGCGAGATTATGTCTATGCCATGAAAGCTATCGTGTCCACTCTTTTTTGTGTGATATCTTTCCCTAATGATGGAAGAATTGTGACTATTGATCAACTTTTGTTTGTTGGCCCAGAATTGACCATCAACTCAATGACCTCTCTAAACGGTTATTATATCCAAACAGTATCACCCACGCCACAGGTCACTTATCTGACATTGTCTCCCATGCCTTCAGTTGCCGATGAATATGAGCCTCTCACTGTAATGTCATTCTCTTATGAATTGGATCTGATAGTTTACATAGTGATATCTTCGATAGGGATTTTAGAGCCTGGTCTCCTTACCCCTGTCACAACCCTCGACATGTGTTCCTTCTAGAGTGTGTTTCTTCCATCAAGTGAAGATCTCTTAGAATCCATGACCAACTTTTGTCCCTTGACATCATGTCCTTCTAGAGAATTTTCCTCTTGGAAGCCATGATCCAGAAAAGGATTTTGAGCATGTTTTTTTGAGTTCAAGCTCGTTAAAAAATGAAACCAGTTACAAGGATAGTTTTGTGTCTCTTTGGAAACTGTTGACAATTAAAATCACAACGAAATTTTTTCTCACAAAGTATTTCTAGAGAATATTATTATAAGCTAATAATATCTATAATACTAGTAGGTGGGACCCCCTTATATTATTGGGAGATCATATCTGGTTCTTATTTGGCATATTTATTATTGTTTAACACTTCTTATAGGTTTAAAGATGATTGATGATCAGTGTTGGTTCTATTCGCAACAAATGGATGATGGATAATGCACATTTGTTCTATTTCTCTAGGATTGAATGCCATTTCATAATGGCTTATGATATCTATTGTTACCCTTGATATTTCCTCCTCGATTTATTACTTGCAACACCTACAATCGATACATGTTAGTAACGACAAAAGAGAGGTTGAAAAGAAATGACCAATATAAATAAAATCCCAAAAGAGGGGAACTACACTATTATATGGTGCTACACTATGCATTTGAAGTTAAATTGATTATTGTTAACAGGGTTAGAGGCCACATGATTTATTGACTTAGATGGAAAAACATGGGATGTGAATTATGGTGAAATTGGAAGAGGTTAATGTAACATAAAGTGGCACATTGTGGATGATTTTTTCAAGGAATGGTTTAATTGAATGAACTGGATATTAGAGGTGACATGCATTTACTACATGCCACTCCACACCCTTTCCACTGGCCTCCACCCTAGTTTGGATATTGTTCAATTATTTTTTGTTGTGGTTAGGCTTTGACTTTCAAGCAGAGGAAGAACCGCTCAACCAAGCTCATGTTTTTAAGGTTCTTTTAATTACATGCATGCCTTTTATCCATTCATGAATATACTCTAGTTATGAAATAGATGTTGGCTCAGGATGTATGGGTCTGTATTTTCCTTAAGTCTAGAAACTGTGTAAATTTGTGATATTTTTTTGGAATGAATCATTGGTGGTTTTCATTGCAAAAATGTTTAAAGTCACAATGATATTGGTCGTTCTGAGTGATAGCATCCATAGAGGCTCTCTGTGATCTTTGTTTCTTTTAGTTGGAGGATCATTTGGTCTTGACTGGCTCGTTGCCTCCATATATTTGTATCAACATACCCAGTCCTTTGTTGTTATGGGGTTTACTAGGTTTGAATGCCTTGTGTCACTACATGTCATTTCTCTTGGGTATAGGCTCCTTCATATTACTGATGTTGTGTAGTGGGTTGTGAAGGTTTTTATAACACAGGGCTTGCTTAAGATTGACTATTATTCCAGACTCTGTTTTATCTCAACATTCTTGGGTTGGTTGGGAAAACGATGAGGGTTATACCCTATGTGTGAAAAGTGTTGTTATGGGACTAAAATGAAGCTTTCACTCCTCTGTTCATTGTCTCTCTTATCTCGCAAACTGTCACCCTATATTTGAAGTTATTGGAGGTGTACCCTGTGTGTTCACCATTGGTCTCAACAGGTTCTCATCCAATGGTGGGGTTCGACTCTAGTCTCCCTGCATTCATCCATAGGGAGAAACCTTGATTACTCAAAGCCCAGTTTTGATAAAGGGAACCCATTTTGTCCTATTGGATACATGGTTGATGGTTATGAGTTAGTCGTGCATTGTTGATAGTTTTCTATTGTTGGCTCGCCTTTATCGATTATCCTGACAATGGTTGTGGTTATTGGTATTTGGTCACTGCAATTGACTATTATAATAGTCTAATTGATAAGTTCAACATTGATGATGGGTTGATTGGGGAAATTAGGTCGAATACGTAGTTGCGGTCTTTCAAATTTTTTATTATTGAATTGCTAACCCAACATTAGGTTATAATTGATTAATTCACAACAATGCTTCTTGCGTGATGCATTGGTATGTGTGGGTTTCCTACAATGTGTTATGTGGAGTTGATAGTTGTTGTGAATGTGTATTTTAAACTGCCAAATGGGAGCATTTAAATCATGGTCAGTCTATCCACTGTATATGTTATGGAAGTTATTTGATCTCTGGAGTGGTGAATATTGTGACAGTGTGTTTGAATGACAAATAATTGCATTTAACTATCCACTGTATATGTTTGATGAGTGTCATGTATCATATCAGAGATAGGCATGGGTTCTGTGACAGTATGGTCTCATTACAGTTTGGTTTTTAATTGAAATTGAGGGATGAGATCATGCTTTCTTTTTGTGTCTTTGTTTGATTGAAGAAATAAATCATGGACAATGGTTAAATATTTTGATGCAAAACAGTGGAAACAAGGGACTATGTGTTCATTTGGAAATTGTTTGAAACATTAAATGGGATAGATGGAAGGAAACAAAACTCTTGTCAAAGTGGTTTGGAAGGTATATTGTCTTGTTTTGATGACATTGTGTTAAATATTTAATTGACAACATGAACAAGTTAATTCACATAATTGATTGAATTATACATAGTAGTTGTTTAATTGATCATAGTGACTATTTGGCTGATGTTGGATATTTTTACGTTGATATGGAATTATTTTATGGATGACTTAATTAATTTTATGAACAATAATCATTCTCCTTCCTGACCATTATTTCTCCTTTCAATAATTACAACCCCCTCACCTTCCCACATTCATTTTTCACTCCCTGTTCTAAAATTTAATTACTGTCATGAAGAATTCTATATTGAAGTAGTTTGAAGTTGCAGTCACTTGGTTGGATGACAGTGAGGTTTATTTGATTGTCTTTGAGCAATAATCATGTTTCTTTCCCCCCCCCCTTATTTTATCATTTTTCACTTAACATAAGCCCCTTGCATATCCCAGGACCTTTTCTCACCCCTTGCTCAGTGACAATAGTTAAACAATTTGTATGGATAAGAATGCATGGGTCTGATATGTTATTGAGCCAAAGTCTATTTCACATTTTAAAAGAGTTGCCATGTATGGTTGTTAAAGGAATTATTTGCTAATCAATTATGCATACAAGAATGAGATATTCAAATAAAAGGCTAAAAGCATAGGCCCACTATGCCCCTGTCAAAGAGAGAGCTACTACCGTCCCTTTCTCACCATCAAATGATTCTAATAAATCGGTGTCCTCCCGCATGTAATGGAGGGATGATTTCTCTCATGTGATCAACTATATTAGGAAAAAAGGCTCCACACAACCTAAGGAAAATTCAGAGAGTTTAAAAGGTGATAATAGTAATGAAGGAAATATTTCCTCATAGACTGGAAAATATGGATTTTCAATTTTATTTATTTTTCTATTGATGAGAAGAGTTGACTTTAGATTTTTGGACAGCAGGTTTTTTTGGGATATATTGGTAATGTAGTTTCAAAATGATTCTAAATATCACTGTGATAATTGTCAAATACGAATGTGATGATGGGAGTCACAAGGAGGGGTATTTTGGTTAATTAACTAGTGATGTTATGATTGTTAAGAGATAAAGGGAGTCAAAAGGGGTCCCACCTACTAGTTATTATTTATCTAAAACCCTTATTATGGATTATTCTTTTTTCCCCCTTAAATTAAAAGTTGGTTGAGCTTTTAATTAACTTAACTAATGAGGTAGTTCAACTACTTCAACCAAATCTAATTTTCTTAAAGGAAAAAGGAAAGAGAGGAACAATGGAGGATAGAATGAGAAGCATACTAAGGTTTTCTTTTTGATTTTATGTTGAGATAGTTTAGTTTTCATTCATTCCTTAATTTATCACAAGCCTAATTCTCTTTTATGATAGCAAGGTCTTATTGTAGACAACAACATTTAGGGATAAATTACATCATTCAAACACTTGTTTTTCAGAGGTGTTGATCTATCTTTGATAGTCTGTGTAGGCTTGTCTGTTTGTGAATTAGTTTTCATGAATGACAAAAGATATTGTGAAAAGTTGAGTGGGATGAAATCTGTGGAAATATGATCCAGCTTTTAGAGTTCATTTTTTATTTTCTGTCAGAGGTCCTTTTGTATGTTCCATTAGGGATGTCTATGTTGGACTTTGGTCTAAAATTTTTGTATGAGATTTTATAAAGAGAATGACTCTTTGGTGAATTGGAATGAAATAAAGGATTTATTTATGTCTCATCTATCTTGATTATAATCTTGTTGTCTTACTTCTGTGTTTACACTTGTTTTCAACAACTATTATATTCAGAAAATCATATTAAAATGAATTTTCCAACAAGATTTATTTGTGAAAAAGACTAGACTAAGAACTTGTAATTGATACTTGTGAGTTAGGATTTTATTTTTGATGGATATAAACCTAGGGTGACATTCCCATATATTTTTATTTAGACAAGAAGAATCTGAAAATGCTCGAGTAAGATCATTTAATATCTTTTCCTCAACAAAAACCTCGTTAAAAAATGAAACAAAGGTTACGTGCATAGTTCCTCTCCCGTTTCAAGATCATTAAAAAATAAAACAACTCGTATCAAGCATAGTTCATGTTCCTATGTCAAGCTCATTAAAAATGAAATAGTTTCCCCCCTCTTTGATTGAGTCAAGTACTTCATTATGTATAGTATTTGAAGCTTTTTTTCATCCCTCTTTGCCATTGGACGAAAAGAAGATTGGGGGGAAATGCTTACAGCCTATGGACTTCATGATGAAGTTAATCCTCTAGCTTCTTAAGTTGGGGGAAAAGTACCAACCATCCATGAATAATGTGTTGGGGAGTCCAAGCATAGTTTTGGCCAGTTTTAATCTTGTATAAAAATAAAATATATTTCAAGCATAGTTTTATTTTGTTTTAAGCTTACGTAAAAATGAAAACAATCCCTAGCTTAGTCTTTGTTCTTTCTCGTTCTCGTAAATACATGAGAATGTAATTGAGTAAAATTTTATCAATTTTTCAGACTCCTAAAGGTTATATGAAAAGGGAACCCCCTAAAGTTCCCTTTAAGCTATTTTTAGACTCTCCAAACATGAAAATATTTCCAAGCGATATTGTTCTTTTAAATATCATTAAATTATTTGAAGAAAATGTTTTTTGAGAGGTCGATTATCTCTTTCTCAGTCTCATCAGAATACTTTACAAAAAATGACATTTTGGAGTTTTATTTAAGTGTTTTTCAGTCTCTCTAAACATGAAAAACTGTTGAGTTTACAGTCTTTGGACTTGTAAAACAAACATCGAAAGGCCCATATCATTAAAGATACTCTAAGGGACTCATGTGAAGGATGATATTACATTTCAATCATATGTTATCCTCCTCAATATTGTGTAAAAATAAATAGGTACTCGCTAGATATGGTAGGGGAAAATTGGGAAATAAATGTGTTTAAACCTGTATTCTATGGAAAAGTCGTTTTTTGAACATGACACCCTTTCACTCGCTTTGTGTCTAGGTTGGAAAATCCACTTGTCTCCTCATCATAATCCTTTATAAGATTACAAATTGGTCTATGATCCCTATTGTTGAGTCAGTGTTTCCAAGATAGTTTTCATGTCATTAATATGTTCAAAGAGAATTTCATCACGAAAATCCTTCTATTACATCGATAATTTCTACAAGTCCTTAAGCCTTCTGTTGCGTCGACCATCCCTGAGTCAGTTCTAAATGACTTTATACTATGATCTACTTCAAATATGTTACATGTTTCATGTCATTGATGGAGGATACATTAAGGCCCTCCTATGATGAGTCTTTTTCTGTCAACTCCAACTCATTATCTAGGAATTAGACTTAGAAACTAATTGGTACCCTGGAGCCTGCATGCCTCATTGGAAGGTTTCCTCACTTTCGACAGTGGGTTTTCATTATTGACCCCTGATTGAGAGATGTCATCGAGTGTTCAACTTCATCTCACAAATTTTCACCCATTGGATTGTACTAGTGTACCTTAAGAGTCATTGACATTAATGGTGATTTCCCTCACACTTGTTAATGATATACACTAATGACTGATAATCAAGTGGTTTCTACCATGTTTGACTTTAGCACATGTATTCGCATGGTTAGATTTGTACTATGGAATAGTGGAGATGAAGACCCTGGATCGTTTCTGACATATTTAGGTTGCGTTGGAGTATATTCATATTGTATTGTTGCATAGATCCACAATGTATGTCTCGTGTCTATATTCAAATTTGAGTCTTTAACACATAGATCCACAGTGTATTTTTTATGGCTATGTTAAGATTTGTGTCATAATGGCATGGATCCACAATGTATATTTGGTGGCCATGACCTGTCTTACTTGACATGGATCTTTTCATGTCGACATTTATTCTTAGGCTCATTTGTATTCTGAGTATGGGAATGCCTACCTCAGTGATGATATATTATTATACTGTACTTCCTTGTTTGTTGGTAGGTTTCTGACCGACGTGTTCCTTATTCCCAACACACACTCGACAAATTATTTTAGCTATCACTCTGTTCAAACTTCATACTTCGGGGGGCTCACTTTTACACATTATTTTTGTCACCCCTATGACCATTAATGATGTACACCTATCCTTTGTCTTTATAAGGATCAATGGCCTGAATCCCTGAAGAAGAATGAAGACACATTTTCCTAGAGAGATGAAATGATATTTTCCTTTGTGCAAAATATTATAAAGAAGGATCACCACACCTTTATTAGTGTTAAGGGTGCAATGATCTAGGATCGTCATAGGCTTCACCATAGTGACCTATGATGTTGTCGCAGTTTGCTCAGTGTTAAGGGTGCGATGATTGTCCGTACGAAGAAAAAGAGAATCTTCTCGATGCTTCTAGAATAGAATCTTTGAGGGTGAGTTGGAATCCAATCAGTTTTGATATGAGTTTCATCCCTAATATCATGGGATCATCCTAACCTCCGCACCCTATCCTTTTTAGATTATAAAAGGAGGGGAGTTCTCATGGGGAAAGTTAGTTTTTGGAGTAGCTTTTGGTGTGAGCTTTTGGAATGGTTAGAGAATTTTTGGAACTTTAGCATTAGTTATAGAGATTCAACTAATGAGATATTATTATAGCCAAGAGTTTGGGACTATGTTGGTTATGATATTTTCTTTGTCAAGATAGATTGTGAGTGAATTTCAAATCTACAGTCTCAAAATCCATGGAGCAGAAGTGTGTGGGAAGCAAGGAACAATTGGAAGGGACCTTACAAGATCAAGGCATCAATTGTATTCTTCTTTTCATATTTCTAATACAACAATATATTTCTTTCCCATAAAATTGTCCTTACTTTATTGTATGACTCCTTGATCACATACATAGGTTTTGTTGAGTATACATTATTTCTTTCACTTCGTTGGCTTATGTATTTTTATAGGTTCAAAATCCCATAAGACTTGGAAGATAGTGAGGATGACACTAGTGAGGAAAAATGACATTTAAAAGGTATGTCATTTACATCTTGCAAGTTAGCATGCTTGATAATTAAAACTTAGTGTTAGCGATTAAGCTTGTCATGTTCTGGTGGATGGTGATTTTGTCCTAGGTATGTGATTTTGCTTATCTTTTCCTCCCTTTTGTGCAGACCCGATCATAGATTTATCCTCATGAATTATATTTTTCTTTGTTGTTTTCTTTCATCCTTTGGTCGAATGGTTTTCCTTGTCAAATTTTTCCTGAGAGATATTAGCCTCAAGCTTTTCTGTTCCCCCTATGATTGATTACTTCTCTTTTTGCCTCTATTACCGAGTCTTTATTTTTTCCCAAGTCCTAATTGTGCCATCCAAGTCTTCATTATTGCAATCGTAGCACTGAGAGTGGTATTGATTGGAATAAAGAAAGTGTGGGAATCAAGATTTCAAATGTTGAGATATTATGCATCAAGGATCGTGAAATCCCGATTCACGAAGGGGAAGATCTAGGTCATCCGTTTATGAGAAGTAGAGGGCCATTGATTTGACTTCGGCGATTTTAGGAATTGGGAGTTTAGGGTTATCATCAATAAGTGCACCCATAGCTCGAATCCCCGAAATGAGAAATCCTGATTTTGTGATTTCATGAATCAGAGGTTTCCCAGGAGCAACATCTCTTTCTCCCGAAACACAAAATCATGAAAGTTCCTAGAAATTGGTCCCACGGTCCTAGCACTTGGTCACAAAGGAAGAAGGTTTGGGAAAAGGGGATAGTGCTCATCGCATAGTCGACATTTCATATTTTCAAGGGAACAATTGTGGCCATCCATTTTGAAGCGAGTCTGACTGCCGATCTCCGCGACCGTTTCACAATTTTGGGCATCACAATATTGAAGCCAATATGGGGTGAAAACTCTCAAAATGAGAAACCCTGAAACATCATATTGGAAAATCATGAGGTCATGGCCCACAGTCACATGGTTTGGTTGAAAAGAGCCACACCAAAGGGGTCGAGAGTGTTTTTATTAAGATCAGAGGAAGGCAACATGGTTTCAAGGTGCCAAGTTTAACTCAGCAAGTTAGGAGTGTTGCCTAAGAGAATTCATGGATGTTTGGGCTTATCCCAATCCCAATAAGGGCAGTTAATGAAGACGAAGAAGGTGGTTGAAACCTTATTTCAACCATAAATAGGAAGCATGGAAGCACCAGTTGTGGAGGTAGGATGTCAGCCCAAGGTCACCTTGTCATGAAATTTTCATGCAAAACCCATATTGTCTTAGATTTGCATTTGACAAAGGAAATCTTGTGCAATATGACAGAAGGAGAAGAAATGAAAAGATTTGAATGAAGGGGTCCAATTGCATCCCTAGGAGACATTAGCAGTTTGGAGTATAGATATAATCATGTTTTATATTTTGTAAGTTTTGATGGTCGAGCTAAGGTCCCAATTTGTAAAGTTTTAGAAAACCCTCTGGTTCTCTGGTTATGATATGTATTTAAGACTTATTGTTTAATGAAAGTCAGTTTCCTTTCATATTTATGTAAATTCTATGTTAAAACACTTGGGCATGGAGTTTCTAGTCGAGGGTAGTTGTGTTTTTGTGATGGAGGTTTGATCACAGTGACGTTATAACCATCTTTAACCAATTTATTGTGTTCTCTTTTTCATCTGATGCTGAGATCTCAAGCATGGATGATCCAGTTTGGTTGTTGTGACTATATTGTAATGTATGTTTGATTGCAGTACCGTCATAGTAGTTTCATCTTCTTGAAATTCTGAATTCAAGAGGATCTTGTATTTGAAGTTTTTCCTCCTTAGGCTGCTAGAAGATCATATGTCCACAGTAGACCATTTCATTCTCCTCAAATTCTTCCCCCTACTTACCACCATACTGAAATTTACTGACCAAATTTAGATCAAGACCTCACTTGCCTATGCGTGCCAAACCAGTTTTCTGAGTTAGAATGATGTAATCTTGATACTGTGTCCATTAGACCACCCTTAAATTTATTCATTGTGACATACAGTTTGATGGGTATTGGGCTTACCTTTGCCATAATCCAGAGGTGACTTCTGGTGCTAACATTTCTGATGCCATTTCCGGGGATTAAATTGAAGATTTTCCCTGGGATTGAACAACAAAGATTAATAGTTTTGAAGGTGCATCAGAACTTAGTACATTAAATATTGCACCTGTGTACCTGGAGACTCCACTGTGGTGTCTCCATTGAGGTGGATCCACCGACGAATCCACTGTTTTAGTTCTGTCTTTTAGAAGCACACACACAAGGTCTACTCCACAACTGGCTTTAGCAACACCTGAAGTTGACCCAGAGAAAATTTTCAAAAAGAGAAAGGCCCTCCGAGAAGGTACTTCTACTATTGAACCAGGTATTTTTGATAATTTCCACTGTCCTTTATAAACTCTGATTTATGCTTCTCATTTCCCTGTTATACATTCTATTGGAGTTTCCTGAACTTTAAATTTTGGGAGTGTTCCTGTTGAGTTTTCCCCTCCTGGTCTGGGATTGGAGGGAGAAACCCTTGTCACTCCTTTCTCTCCTGAAATTCTACTGTGGTTTAGACCCAATGTGTTTGAAGATTTTCCCACCCTAGGCTTTACCACTCCTTATCCTGTTGTTTCTTCTATACATGGAAAAACCTCTTTTCCTTCAGGCCCTTTGGCCTTTTCTTTGAATCCTCTACTTCTTTCCTTTCCTCCTAGAGGCTCAGTCCCAGTCTCCCCAGTTCACCTCCATCTCATATTCCTATGGCAGGTTCTAATCCCCCTAGAAACATAATGGATTCCATAGTGGCTGCAAGATACACCCCTCTAGTCCTACCTCATCCCATTAACGCTCTCTCTATTGGGGATTAACTAAAATCTATGCCTAATTTCACTGGAGAAGAAGACATAATTTCTTAAGGGCACCTTGTTGCCTTCTACAGTTATGTAGAAAATCTAAATATTGAAAATGAGTACATCTGGATGAGAGTCTTTGTTTAGAGCCTTGATGGTGAGGTTAGGAATTGTTTTAGGGGATTAACCCATGGATCTATTGCTGGTATTGAATACTTAGATGATGTTTTCTTGAGACAGTGGGGGGACAAAAAATATTTTATGTATTATATCATAGAGTTTGGTTCCCTAAAGAGAAAATAGGGAGAATCTATTTCTACTTTCTCCAAAATATTCAATAAGATGTACAATAAGATCCCTGCTGAGATAAAGCCTACAAAATCCTCTGCCAAAATCACTGATGCTAGTGATTTTGACCCCATATTCTGCCTCCTTCTCAGGTAAAGAAGAGCTACTTCCCTGGCTCATATGCAATATGCAACCTTGGAAGTAGAATCCAATGTATTGGCAGTTGATAAACTTAGGAGAAAAGTTGATAGAGAGAGAGGAAGAGGAATATCTAAGGCCTCAACCTCTGGTTCTTCTGCATCCTACCCTCAAGTAGATGAATTAGCCAAGATGGTGAAGTCCCTGTCTGCAGAAATGGAGAAGATGAAATTTGAAGGGAAGCAAGGTTATAAGAATTTACCAAATACTGACAATAGAGGCATCTTTCGGAGGTTGAATAACAATTCTCCTCATATTATTCCAAAGGAGAAGAGGGACAAAGATAGAATCGATCAAAAAATCCAAAATCCCCTTCAAAATAACCTTGTTATTGTTGAGGAAAGGGAAGAAGAGGAGCTTGACCTTGAAATTCACTGTATTGGAGACACCTCCCCTTTTCCCCATTTGACTCAATCTGCATATGAGGAATCCCTCCTGAAAAGTCAAATAAATGAGCTAAGCAAGGGAGAAAAGGCCAATACCAGTCCCAACAAATACAACCTCTGGTCCAAGGGGAAAATAGAAGATTCTGACATCCCTGCTTAGCCTCCCAGAGCAGAGAAGCCTACTAAGAATGCAACGAATACAATTAAGGAAAAGAAAGATCAAAATCCATCACCAATAGCCAAATACCTTGTCCCATAGGTGAGAGAAATTATGAAACCCCCTTCCTCCTTTAGCTTTGAGCATGAAATTCAAAAGATCAGAATGCCTGTCCCCCTAACAAAGCTAGTCAAGCACGGAGAATTCAAAAGGTCCCTCTCTAAGCTGTTGCAGCTTGAACCACCCTATCATTCCACAGAATCATTAAACCTCCAAGAGGAAAATCCTACAGTCATCTTAGGTCCTATGGTATAAGACAAAAATGATTCATCCCCTCCCTTATGCACATCCCTGAACATGCATGACAAGGTGTTGCACAACTGTCTGATGGATTCAGGGGCTTCCCATAATCTCATGTCCGAAACTGTCATGGAAGAATTAGGACTGGAATTCACAAAGGATTATCATGATTTGTATTCTTTTGACTCGAGGAGAGTGCAATGTCTTGGGGTAATCAAAGATCTGGTGGTAGCCTTGTTTCAGCTACCCATGAAAAGTGTGGTAATGGATATTGTGGTGGTTGATGTTCCTCCCAAGTTTGGCATGTTGTTGTCAAGATCTTGGATAAAAATAATTGGGGGAACATTGAATATGGACCTCATGTATGATACCGTTCCATTCTTTGGAGGGGAGCATAGGATTTTTTACAAAGAAGCTCAATTGGCCTACATTATCAGTGATGAAGCTGATCCTACCAATCATCCTATCTTTGCCTTTGATACTGATTTGGGTTCCATTCTGTTGCAACTCATTGATGCTCTTGAGCCCCCTATTAAAATAAGAAATTCTATTGCTCTCTGTGAATATTCTCCTCCAATTACCTCTGTTTGGAAAATGTTCTTTGATGGAGCTTCTTCTAAATAAGGTGTTGGTGCTGGGGTATTTTTTATTTCCCCTACTCAAGAAACTGCATCTTTGTCATACAAGTTAGAATTTGAAGCTACCAATAATGAGGCAGAGTATGAAGCTCTTGTTTTGGGCTTAAAGGATGCAAAGGACATGGGGATTGAAGAGATATCTGTGTTTGGAGATGTTGAACTGATTATCCAACAGATCATAAACATTTATCAGGACAAACACCCTCAACTTAGGAGTTATAGAAATGAAGTATGGGACCTCATTAACAATTTTTCCTAGCTTTCAAAATATCATTTATTCCAAGAGGCGAAAACATTGTGGTTGATTCTCTGGATGTTTCAACAAGAAATTTTAGAGTTCCTATGCCACCTAAACTCAGGTACGATGTATAAGTGAGATATAGACCCTCTATACCTGGGGTATTTTTTATTTCCCCTACTCAAGAAACTGCATCTTTGTCATACAAGTTAGAATTTGAAGCTACCAATAATGAGGCAGAGTATGAAGCTCTTGTTTTGGGCTTAAAGGATGCAAAGGACATGGGGATTGAAGAGATATCTGTGTTTGGAGATGTTGAACTGATTATCCAACAGATCATAAACATTTATCAGGACAAACACCCTCAACTTAGGAGTTATAGAAATGAAGTATGGGACCTCATTAACAATTTTTCCTAGCTTTCAAAATATCATTTATTCCAAGAGGCGAAAACATTGTGGTTGATTCTCTGGATGTTTCAACAAGAAATTTTAGAGTTCCTATGCCACCTAAACTCAGGTACGATGTATAAGTGAGATATAGACCCTCTATACCTAACAATGTTAAGCATTGGAAAGTGTTTGAATATGATCTTGAAATCAAAATATTCCTGGAAACTGTTGACGAGTTTTCACCATTACATATTGATCAAGATCTTGATCCTAAAATAAATACTCATACTGGTGAATTTATGAACAAAATTTTTGACCATCATATTGTTCAGATGCCCAACAATCACATTCCAAAAGGATTGGTTCCTTTGGAAATATTATTTGACAAAAATGATGTGGCAGTGAAGGGTAAAATCTCAAATAGTGATGTTGTTGCGACTGAGTGCAACATTGGCACTGAGAAGGAGCAAAATTTTGTCAAATTTTCAAGTATATTGAAAAGAAAGTAGAGGGCCGAGTATGCTGAGTTGTTAAAGGATTTTTCTGATGTTTTTACTTAGACCTATGAATACCTCAGAACATATGAAACAACTCTCATTGAGAATAAGATTCCAATGAAAGAGGAGGCCAAACCATTTAGGAAGAAATTAAGAAATATAAACCATATGCTGCTGCCTATCATGGAAAGAGAGGTAAAGAAGCTACTGGATGCCCAAATCATCATACCCTTGAGATATTCAGAGTGGGTGGCCAACCTGGTCCCAGTAAGGAATACGAGTAGGGAAATAAGACTTTGTGTCGATTTCAGAAACTTGAACAGGAGCTCAAAGAAAGACAACTACCCCTTGCCAAAAATGGAGCACATATTACAAAGGGTAACTATTACACATCAAAATTAGTCACTTCAATAGTGTCACAAGTGTCGTCATTACCAGTGTTGTAAGTATCGCATCTTGTCTGCAAGTGTCGCATCTTGACCACAAGTGTTTCAAGTGTCACAAACATCATACCGCATCTTGCCTATGTCATGCCTCTAACAACATCATAAATACACTTAAGACACCTCAAAGGCTAGTTTGGAAGAAGAGAAATAACTTGACACGGAGTACAAACCTTTTTCCACTGAAAGAACCACTAAAAAATGGATTTTGGAGAGGAGCGCTCCCCTACCCATTGTTAGGGAATGTTGGTGCTCCCTGAGCCTCTTTGGGGGAGTGTTTGATCACCCTGTGCACCCTTTGGGGGAGCACTGCCCTAAATATGTGCACTCATCGAGGCCTCATCATGAGGATGGATAGAAATGCCCCTAGAAGAGGGGGTTTGAGAAACCATGGATTGTTGTTGTGGACAAGGCTGAGTAAGCACAGTGGGTTGTGAATTTCCCTGGAAAAGTTTGGCTACTTCATTGCGATGTGGACAGTCACAAGTGTAGTGATTGTCACCACAAATGATACATAGGAATTTGAGTTTCCGTTGTGGTTGCTTTTCGGTAGCAGGTGTTTGAGATTGATTTTTTGGTTGTTCATAGTTATTAGTATTTATTGATTTATTTTTTGTCTTCTTATTACCTCTAGATTGTTGTGAAGGGGTAGACTAAACTGCATTCACCTTAGAGATCTGAGTTTGGGGGGATGTAGAGGAGAGTATGGTAGACTGGGAAGTATATTGAGTTTTGACGGAACCGATAACACTGTCCAAATGAGATGAGGATGATGGCTTAGAGGGATATTTATTAGCTAAATAAATATTTGGAATAAAATCATACAAAGTACCAAATTATGAATAAACTAAATCTAAGTACTGAGCCCGAGCAATGGCTTCTTTCTTGGTGACTAAACCACCCATAGCAACATTGTGAGTGATCGAGGGTAAAAGTGATTTAGTAAACCACTCCACCAATAATATGTCAGGAATGATTACTTTGATCATCCATCTTCGTTGTCTCCACTCATGAATATGGTTAGAGATATGCACTGAGTCAGTTTGAATAAGGGAGGTCAAGAGTTCACTACCCATCTTGTAGCGAATAGGTAGTTGAAAGTGCATGAAGAAAGACATGGAAAGGGAATTGAAATCATGAAAATAAGCATGTGGTAGTTCAATATACCACTTTGTTGCAGAGCCTGTAAGTGTATATATATATATATTTCTCCATTAATGCCCCCCCCCCTAGAGGG
>JASDQU010010037.1:196564-208515 GCA_032191745.1 Picea mariana | reverse complement strand
TTACTCCGATGGCTACATTGGAAACATGACTTCATGTAGTACTCTGATTTGTTTAATAGTTAGGGTAGGTTTAGGAATAGGTTTTCTTTTAGTTTTATTTCTCACTATTTCTCTTTGTAATAATGCAGTCATGAACACAAGTGGGCGCACCACAAGAACCATAATACGACTGTTATCAAGGAAGTCCGCTCGATCTTTTTCTCTTTGCTTTTAGTTGAATATTTATTTTCAAAAAACACAGTATCGTCATGAAAATCTTAAATGGAAAGTAAAGAGATAAATAAATCTAAATCAACCCTGACCCAAGGTACCACGAGTAGGACTGCTTTCCCATAAAACAAGATTTTTCTACTTTCTTTCAGTCTCCCAAGGGATTTGTTGCATGAGGTTTTTAGATGCACCTTCTGTACATATATTTTGTTTGTTTGTTTGGATTTGTTTGATTTCCAATGTTTCTTCACTAATGTGTTTTGTTTCCATTTATGCTTATCAGTCTTTCTTTTTTAAACACACATGCCTGCATCATGGGCTAGCTCAGATGAAGAAAACAGAAAAAATTCTCCTCTGAAATGACTACTGAAGATTGTTAAAACATCAATTATGATATTTTTCTGAAGTTTGCAGCCATGTTAAAGAAAGCTTGTTGTTTGAAAAGCGTTTCTTGATTTCAATCTATAACTGAAGCTTTTCACGATCATCCATAAAAAATTCTTCTTACGCTGTCCCTGTTCCTTAAAAGAACAACTCAGAGATGTCTCCCTACCTTCAAAGGTCGGTTTATTAATAAACTATCTCTAGATCTTAATGAACGATAGTTTAAAAATTCTCTCAAGGTCTGTAATTTATTAGAATATGTCCAAAATATCAGGATTTTCAGAGTCACCCCGCTCGATTAAATATCTTTAAAACTAAATAAATCTCCAGAGAGTTGTGGGAAGTGCTTGTAAACCCACCAGGATACTGAACAGGTTTGCTGGCAGCGGGTTAATGCATGCATGACGCCAAGATAACTTTGTCTGGGTACTGAACAAGCCCACTGGCAGCGAAGCAATGTCAGGTATATGAAAATTCTCAGATAGGGAATCTTTTTACCTTAAATGTCCTTCATTCTGATCTGGAACTTCTTGGCAGGATACAGATATTGGAGTGGGTTAAATGGCATCCATGTCGAGGCTATGAATGCCTACTAGCAGCAGTGGCTCTGTCAACAGTATTGAAGATTTTAACCTTAACATCATGACTCTCTTTTGTTGAGATCGTCATCAGTTCTCATCTTTTAAAATAACAAGCAATCTAAAAATGGAATTTTTTATGATTGATAATGATGTTCAAACAGTTTTCTGGTTGCTTTCGAGTTGGAGTTTTTCTCATTATCCTAATCTGGACTTGTTCGTTTGGTAGAGATAACTGCTTCTACCAGTGTGTCACCATTGTTGGCAGCCATATTAATCTCTATCTTTTTTTATAGGCTGCCTACACAGGGTTTTTAAACCCTCATTACTTGTCGCAACTTTTTAAACGCCATCATTATCCTTCGCTTTTTGCGTACCTTCTTTTCATTTTCGTTTTCACAACTGCAAGCGTGAACACCCACAGCTGGAATTCATGTTTGATTTCATCAAAGGGTTAATTTTGATATGGTTTATCATTGATTTATTTTATTTAGTTATGAACATGGTTGTTTTCATGGTATAACTCCTTGGCCCCAAATACACCATTGGTTACATATGTATCAAAACACCACCCATTTATGCGTTTGACTATTGTTAATATGGTTTTGATTTATAAAATCTTTGATGCAATGGTTTGTTTGACATATTGATTTTTTTGGTCAAATCGTGGATATGCAATGGTTCATTTGACATTTTGATCAAATGTTTGGATATGCATATAATGTTTTTTTTAACTGTTATGATTTGTATGTACTGTTACACCAAGGTGTCGTTCCAAGTACAGCCTGATATGATGTTCTTGCATGGCCTCGATCTACACCACTATCCTTGAATGCATAACATTAACGCTCCTCCCTTGCATTTCGAGTTGCCTTTGCATTGTGTTGGGGAATCTCGGGGCAAATGGCTCTGTTTCTATCCTATCAAACCCTATCACCAAATAACCTGTTGATTTTTTGCTATTAGCCATGGATCCTGTAGTGAGAATTGAACCCAATGGTGTTCAGACTTTGTTATTATTTGATAATGCCCAAGAGGACTTCTTAAAGCTAACCCCGTAATTACCTCTCAGAGACACGTTTTTGTGTGAGCGATTCTGAGAAAACGGTTTTGCATTAGATCAAACCCTTGAAAACCCATAACCAAAATAAGCCCCTTTACCTTCAGCTCAAGTGCTTTCCCCAGAAATTGGATCATTACAGATATATAGCTCGTCTTTTAGAGGTCAAATCTCAGTTTTTCTCTGTGGCTGAAGGGAGCGTTTTGGTCTATTTGCAAGTGTTGAAACATTTGTGACTTCTCCAGGCCTGTGCATTAGCATCCCACAACACCCCTCTCACCCGTCCAGCCATGTATCTTGGCCTCCCACTGTGAACCCTTGATCAATTCAAAGGATATTCAACCAGTCTGCCAGCAAGTTATACATCTACAGGACATGTGTTTTTTAAAAGAAAAAACGTACAAGCAGCTACAACCATCATGATTCGATTTGATTTCATAATGGCTGGTATTATTTTGTTTAATTTTAGCATGATTTTGTCTTTCTTAAATTAGAATAAATGATTTGTTTGCTCAAATTGCATCTATTCTATTTTGATTGATTCAATAAATTACGATTCCATTTATAATTATAACTAGCTACAGATTCTGTAGCTAGTTACTAAAATTCAAATTCTTTGATTTTACAACTAAAATGCAATCTGAAATCGTGTATTCTTGTGCGTTTGCAGGTACATATGATTTCTAATGGAGATTGAATCGCTAGTGGCATCTCTGAACATGTTATTTCTTTACATGGTTTTAGAACACGCTGCTAGTTTTGGATAACAATGGAAATTTGGGAGATTGTATTCCCCACAATTTTTGGAACAAATTTGATGATTTCCACATGAAATGTTTTGATCCTATGGCTTTTATAAATGTATTGTTTTGTAAACGAAGAACCATCACTACCTGGGAGCAGAAACTATGGATTTGTGATTGATAGACTTGAATGAAAGTGGATATTTGCACAGCTTTAGTGTCGATATATCATATTTTTGTTCAAGTTTTGCTCATTTCGATTTGTAATCAAATTTTGACTACTTTAGATATCATAATTTGTTACAGGTTGATGTGATGAGATTTATATAGTGTCCATGTTTTATGTCTCTCATTTATATACAACAATTAATATGTTCACATTTGATGATTAGAAGGTTGATCTTCTTTATTCAATGAGCAGTTATATGCAAATTTTTATAGTCAGATTTATCTTAAGTCAAATTATAAATTGTTGTTGCTATATATCTTACTTGTTCTGTCATTAGCATTCAAAGCGTTACTGCTTCGCGTTTACGAGAAGCATTGGTAATATCTGGTGCGACTTTCCCTCATCAAACAACAAACGTAGATGCTATGCATAGGACGCATAGGAGACGCGATTACAGGTTAGTTTGCTAGTTGCATTTTATTAGTTTAATTAATATAAGAATTTCCTGTAGTCTAAATACATTATATCGATTGTTATTTTTATTTCTCAACTAGATAGCTGCCATTTCATTTCTTGCTTATAAAAGTCATAAAAAAAATAAAAAAACATTGAACGATAGCTTCGTTGTCATAAATCAGTCTGTATTTGATTTTTGCAGATTTAGATCAAAATTCACATTTTGTTAATATTGTACATATATTAGAGATATAAATATATCGATACACTGTACATTTAATAAGTAGAACTACTATTCTATTAGTTAGTAAATTGTGAATATTTTTTAGACTTGTATATAGTTTTCAGTAGCTATTTTATCATTTAGTTAGTTTCTTTAGTTTTTCATTTTTTCACTTTCTTAGGACTTAGATCAGCTAACAGAGCTGCTAAACCCGTCGGAGTGGACTAATCCAAACGGCTTGGGTTATTTAGACAACCCCGGACTGGATTCACTCCTCCAGTTGATGAGCGATCAATTTCGCCTGTCAACAGGGAGTCAGATGTTTGTAGCCTTAGCTGGGACATAGATATGTGATTGTAACACCTCAACAGAGCACTTAGCAGTCATAGTTCATTGATAATCATCCCTAGCTTACAACATAGATAACCCTAACAACATATCAGTGTAGTATTCACACAAATCCAATATATTCAAGCACTAAGCACATCAACATAGACTATATCTAGAATTCATTCACATTATTCAACACTAAGCTATCATATTATAATCTTCTAAGCGTATATCATTGCACTAAGCATTTAATCACATAAACAAGAGAGTAATCATAAAGCACAAAGCAACCACAACATAGGATATACGTGGTTCACCCCTAGCCTGGGGCTATGTCCACCAACTCTTATTCTCTTTTATTATCTTCTGTCAATCAGCTACATGCACAGAGCCTCAAAATCCTACTCTGCATAGGACAAGAGATCCACGCACACTTCACTAGATCCTCCTTCCCTGAGCTAGGTCATAGTAAAAATCCTTTACATAGTCTCTTACAGTTACTTGCACTTAGCTCTACAAGTTCTCAACATAGTATGCACAAATCATTTACAATTTTTACTTAGCACTTAGCATGGTACCAAAACCCTTCTTCTTCTTACATCACCTAGACTTCTATTTATACATTACAAAAAGGGCCTAAACATGGGTAAATCCATGGGGAGACATCCCCATACCCGTTACATAAGCCCAAAACCAAAAATGCCCTAAAAAAGGGTCGAGAGCCCGCGATCTCTGCTTCCACTTGTGCTCTGTCTTCAACATCTTCTCGAAGTCCAAAAATTGGTCAAACATGACCAACGATCCTCAAAACTTGGTCAAGGGCTAAAAGGCCTCCAACACTCACCTGTGACTCATCTCAAGTCACTCTGATCTGGGTAGCTCTACCTCAAAAGCCTTGATCTTCTTCGACCTGTTGTTGTGCAACGACCTCCTTCTCGACGAACTCTTGGATAACTTATTCGTTGATAGGTCCCTCTAAGCATTGTTCAACTATAGTGACAACTTGCTCCAATTCTGCTCCTCGACCTTCAATCTATGTGAACATTTGGCAAGCCTTGTCCTGTATTGGTTGGAGCCTCTGAGTCACTTCCATGACTTTTCTTTGAATGGTGTGGACCTGTTGTTGAGCAGTGCACTATTCTTGGGATTTCTTTATCCTTTTGACTGCTGACAGGGGATTCAACTACGCCTGTACTGTTTCTGCTTGTTTCTTTGCCTCCTGGAACTGTGACTCTAGTGCCTTCAATTCAGGATCCTCAATGAGTCACTCATAAGTTTGGGCACTACGATCACTTAGTTGTTTATATTCCATGGTGAGGGCCTTGATTCTCTCAACTAGGCTTTGAGCAGTTTCTTCTCTTTGATCTCGCACATCCTGTAGAGTGTTGGGCATTGTTCATAGCTCTAGATCTGTGATTCTTTATTGAAGCTGTTGGATAGATTCCACAAGCTACGCTACTTGATGCTCTACTGGTTCATCCACCTTTTTCTCTAAGCGCATCACAGAGTGAAGTGCTCTTCTGATTGCTTCCTTGACTCTGAGATGCTCTATGAGCAAATGCTCTTTCTTTTGCTGGATCTGCGCTTTCTCCTCTTCAAACTTTTTTTGAAGAGCAACCTTCTCCTATTGCGCAACTCAGTGTTTCTCTATGACTACTTCTTGTACTTTATTTAGGGCCTCTGTGGCATGTTCTCTTTCTTCATGTGTCCGACAAAGGTGAGCTTCAGTCACATCATCTAGTCTGCGAAGTTGGGCAGGCTTATCTCCCAACTTTGGCTTTTCTGATGGCGAGGGCGCAGTGGATACCGTGTAGCTGGATTGAAGGGAATGTTGTACCCCTCTGAGTTCTACCTTGATTCTATAGTACATCTCCTCCTTCTTGGATTTATGTTTCTGCAATATGTCCTGTGAGGTGTCTGATATAGCTATGATGATGAATTCGAAGTCATCAACCGTGAGAATAGTTCACATCATAGTTTTACTATCTTTGGATTTCTTTCGGGAAGTAGGTTTTGTAAGGGAAACCTTTCTTTTCTTGGAGGGATCAGTCTCATCAACGGGATTCCTAGGCGGTGTTACTTCGCCTTGGTTTTTTTGATCTTATTTTTTATTGGTCCCTTCTCTATTTAATTCATCATCACCTCCTTGTCTAGGTGATTCTAAAGCAGTTTCATCTAATGCATTGCTCAAGTTTTGTACCTCTTCAGTCTTCCTCCTTCTACTGGTTCCAGGTGTGTCGTGTTATTCATGACTGGCCTCCGAGTTGCCAATTAGTTTGGGATTAGACATTTATGTTGGTTCAACTGGGAGAAGGATCTCTATAGACCAATCCTTAGTTATCTCTTCGAGGTCCTCCTCTGTGAGCTTATAGTATGGCTAAAGCTCTTCCTTATGCTCGTCTACGCGCATAGTGATATAAATGAAGTGTCGATCTACATAGAACTTCATGAGAGGTCTGAACTGGTGTAGGGTGTTTAGCATCATGTGAGGGATAGCCCCAATATCTCTCTTCAATTGGAGATAGTACTTGTGGAATACTGCGTTTGACTATCACTAGTTTCCCATATTGCTCGAGTACCAGAGCATGGTGAACTTCGTAGAAAGCGGCTGAAATGGCTCAATGTCTAGGAAGGTTTCACCTTCTACCATCTCCCAAGCAGTAAACCCTATGAGGATCAGGATCCAACTAAAGTGGAACTCATAGCCCTAATCTTGAGCTTCGCGGCAATCCAATTCTAGCTGGTTAACTAGGTAATTTGCCCAGTTCATCTGGAGTCCTTCTACACATTTCTCAGCGAGGTCAATAAGGAATCCTATGACCTGTGTAGGTCTGTTCTTTCTCACGATATTTCCTGCGATCAGCTGGTAGGACAGACGCAATGCACCATTCTGGATGGAAGCTACCTTGTAGCCTCACATCCCTTTTTCTATATCACCATATGTGTATTTTATCCTCTGTGCCAGTGCATGATCTACAGCCTTCCCTAGGTAGAAGTCTTGTGGGTCGAGTCTCCAAATGCTCAATCTGATGATCCTATTGATAAACATAAGATCAATTGTGATGTGTCTGTCTAGCCATAGGTAGCCACCATGGTAACATGATAGTAGGAGATTAATGCACGCTTTAACCTCCTGGTGCCTTCCAAAATGTGTAATCTTCATTACATTTAGGATGGTGGACTGCGCGAGGTTCATAGTCCATGGTTGAGGGATTATCCTCGAGTCCTTCCCCTTCGTCCTGTTCAAATACTTGTAAGGAGCGAGGATGTTGTAGTTCTTGTAGTCCCCTAGGTTGAAGTCGTTGAATTTTAATGTTGTGATCTTATCCTGCAGCATTATAACTGCACATATCCCCTTCGAGAGGTATGCATTAACCATGGTGTAATCAAATTCCCTCGAGATACTGTCATGACTCACTGTGCCAGCCAACAGTGGGATGTAGTCGGGCAAGATAGTCAAGATTAAATTTTCGGTTGCCAAGTCATCTCGATGCTTGGTTCTCTTCTCTGTTGCATCTCAAGATGGTTTGAATTAGCAAGCAATCGATGGAGAGGCTTTCACTCCTCTCATCAATGAAGCTTGAGCTCCAACAAACATCACCTTCTCATCCATAAGGTCAATTAGAACTTCCTTGATGACTTTCTCTACGACACTGAGCTCGTCTGACATGCACGCTTAGATCGGATAACTCAGGTGAATGAATGAGTGTTCAAAGAAATAGAACAGGTGTCTATTTCACTAAGCACAATGCGGTAGCAATGATTTGGCTATGATATGATTCACAAAAGTCTTTTCGGTGCAATAGTCAACACAATAAGTAGACAGTAGTGTAAAAGATCTCTCCAACGGATGATATGCCTTCATCAATGCAGTTATGTCCATTGCGGCGCGGTACCAATGGTCTGATGTTGATATTTCTGGCCATAAATATTGTTCTAACCATTCAGGTCGTCGGTCTAACGATCATAATGCCTCCAATGGTTATATTTCTCCTTCATGGAAAAGTGCCATTTGGAATTGTTTTGATATCTCGATGAAGTTCCAGTTTTTCAAACCTTTCTTCTCTAAAGTCCCTTCCGGAACATTCTGCAACTTTTCTATCTTTTCTCTCTTCTTATTGAGATTTCTATCCTTCTTCCTTGTGATCTTCATCTCAGTATTCCTCTTTCTATTCTGGTTCTTATCTCCTTTTGGCATAATAACTTCTCACTGTTGAGATTCTTTCATAGGGTTAGAGAGTAATACTCCTTCTCTGTCTTGGGTAGGTGCTTCACTCTTCTGTGAGTCATCTTGTGTTCTTTCAGCATCCAAGTTTGTAGTTCTGAACAACTCTGATCTATTCTCTTGTTCTTCAATCAAGTGCATTATCCTCCTAGTCATGAAATTTTTTAATTCTTGCTTCTTCAATTCTAAGACTTCCTCTTCTTTTCTTCTGGCCTGATCCTTCTCAATCCAAGTTTTTTCTAGTAATATAGCAAATGGGGCGTTATTCTCAATAAATTTAGAAACCTCAAATTCTTCCTCTGTTGAAGTTCCATGAGCACTCATAGATATCTGGGTGAGTCTTCCACATAGGGTTACCAGGTTTCCTCTAATTAATCCTATTCCTCCCAATGAAGGAATCATAACAGGATTTCCTAAAATTTCCCAAGTTCTTTCTGTCATGATATTCACCTATGTTTCTTCATCTAGAACACAGGCAATGTCGAAGTCTCCTATTCATGTTTCTATGCACTCTTTTTCCTTGAAGATCTCTGATAAGTTGATATTTCTGTGATCACTTGGGGTTTCTTTTATTTGTAGCAATACATTCTCTGATTATTTCTGGGGTTCTTTCATGGTCTCAGTTTCTTGACCTTTCTCAAGGTTTTCTTGTCTCATATTCATTCTTTCAAGCTTAGCAATCATTCTAGGGAAATCCAAAACTTCATGGTCCATAGCTTGACAACAAAGACAACTAGGTCTTTTACGAGGGAATTCATTAGCAATATGTCTCGGTCTTTTGCAACTCTAATAAAGAGTTAATCCTCTCTTTATCTTAAATGATCCCCATCCTTTCTTTTACTGCACACTAGGATTATAGTATCTAACCTGCAAAAAAATATTTCTAGGGTCTTGCATCCATTTGTTAGTCCAAACATTCTTTCTATGCATAGGAATAACATATCTTTCATTATTTCTATCATATCTACTCATATAAAATATTCTTTAATCAAGTTGTGCCCTACTTTTCAAGCTAGGATTTTTTTTATTAAACATACCTAGATCCATACTTTTGAAACAAAAATTTCCACTTATCTTACCTTTTTCAATCAAAAATTTTCATTGTTCTTACCTTTAACAAAGCACAAAGATTTCAGGTCTTACCTATTTTCTTCAGATCAGACTTCTCTTCTTATCACATAGCTTCACAAGTTGAGTAGATTATTGTGCACTAAAGCAACAGATATATGCATAGAGCTTTCTTTTCTTCATTTCCCAGTAATCACAGTTTTAGGTCCTAGCAATGGAACCATTTAGAGCCAAGGTTCAATGCTTCGACGGTGCACCAAAAAAACCCTAACTACTAACCCTTTCGGCAACACCTATGAAGTAGATGAAGTCTCATCCGAGGTAGAGGCAAGGGTGGTTGTAAGACTCAGATGTCTGCAACCTTATCTGAGAAATAGATTTGTGATTGTAACACCTCAACAGAGAACTTAGCAGTTATAGTTCATTAATATTCAACCCTAGTTTAAAACGTAGATAACCCTAACAACATATTAGCATAGTATTCACATAGATCCAATATATTCAAGCACTAAGAACATCAACATAGACTAGATCTAGCATTCATTCACATTATTCAGCACTAAGTTATGATATTAGATTCTTCTAAGCGTATATCAGTGCACTAAGCATTTAATCACATAAACAAGAGAACAACCATAAAGCACAAAGAAACCACCAGACAGGATATATGTGGTTCACCCCCATCCTAAGGCTACGTCAACCAACTCTTCTTCTCTTTTATTATCTTTTTTCAATCAGCTACATGCACAGAGCCTCAAAATCCTACTCTCCATAGGACAGGAGATCCGCGCACTTTGCTAGATCCTCCTTCCCTGAGCTAGATCACAACACAAATCCTTTACACGATCACTTGCACTTAGTATACAAGTTCTCAACATAGCATGCACAAATCATTTACGATATGTACTTAGCACATAGCACGGTACCAAAACCCTTCTTCTTCTTACATCGCCTAGACTTCTATTTATACATTACAAAAATGGCCTAAACATGGGTAAACCCATGGGTCAACATCCCCATACTCGTTACATAAGACCAAAACCCATAAATCCCTAAAAAGGGGACGAGATCTCGTGATCTCCACTTCGACTTGCGCTCTGCCTTCAACAGCCTGTTGAATTCCAAAAATAGGTCAATCATGACCAAGGATCCTCAAAATTTGGTCAAGGGCCAACATTATATAAGGCCTGAAATTTCTCTAGATCTTTTCTGACAGTCACTACTTCAACTTCCAATTTTTCACCTTTTCTTTTGGATTCCTTCAATTGATGTTTGAGAATGACTTTAATCTTCTTAGCTTGTTCTAACTTAACCTTCAACATATCAATTTATTCAATTGGTTCCTTGCATGTTTTCTCATACCTGAGAAGTAACTATTTTTGTTTTGTTTTGTTTTCTCTGAGTCTATCAATATCTTCCATGGAACTGACAAGTTCTCCTTCAAGATTTACTACCGCGTCACAATAAAAAAACTCACTTTCTGTATCTTCAGTGTTTAGATATTCTAAATATATTAGCATGATATCATTTATTTTATCTTCAATAGAAGAGTCATTGCTTTCATCATTTGAGGGATCATCATCATTGTTTACACAAAGGCTTTTCTTCTTAAAATTATTCTCTTTATAGACCTTCCTATGTTAGTGCTTCTCTTCATTGTCATATGTATGATCCTTTCTTTTTTTAGGACACTTAGATGCAAAATGACCTATCTTACCACAGTTGAAACATTTGAAGGGTAGTTTACCTTTGTATTTTTCTGATCCTTTCTTCAGTCTTCTCACAAAATTTGCTTCAATCTCATCTATATCGGAGTCTGTGTTTTTCTCTACTTTAAAAGATGCCTCTCTTGTAGTGGATTTACCTTTGGTGATTCTCATTTCATAAGTAGTTAGGGTTCCAAGAATTTGATCTCGTGTCAACGTTTTGAGATCAGTTATTTCCTCTATAGCAGAGGCCTTTGAGTTAAATCTATCAAGAAGATATCTTAATATTTTCTAGAATAGAAAAGATTCAATTATCGTTTGACCTAGGCCTTTCATAGTGTTGACAAGTTATTCTATATGTAAGAAGTACTTAATGATAGTTTCGTCTTCATCCATATTTAACTACTCAAATTTCAGTTTGTGAGTCTGAAGTTTTGCGTCTTTCACCTTTTCATTACCTTCATAAATACTTATCTTTTTGTCCCACATAACTTTTGTTGAAACATAGTGCATGATTTTGAAAAAATCAGCTTTAACAAGTCCACTAAGGATGGCATTCATTGTTTTTGCATTAAAGCTAAACTCCAACTTATTATCTTTTGAGGACAAGACTACGGGCTTCACATATCTCGTTTCAACGACATCCAAAACATCAGCACCCAGAGACATTAAATGTGTTCTCATCCTTATTTTCCAGAAGAAAAAGTTTGTTCCATCAAACAGAGGGGGTCTATTTGTTGAACTTCCATCATGACTAGTCATGTTCAAGCTTAAGGATATACCTTTGATCAAAGGCACC
>JASDQU010010037.1:171493-196557 GCA_032191745.1 Picea mariana | reverse complement strand
GTATATAAGCTTGAAATGTTTCTTGTTATTTTTTTATTCTTTCTAGGTTATTATTTAATGTGTTTTTGATAACTTAACATGCATAGATATACAATGATCAATCACACAGGATACACAGAGACACTATTTTTCTTGAGGAAACCAATAAAGAGTGAAAACATCTTCTTCTTAGGATGTCAATCAAGCTCCAACTTTCATGTACATCATAGTCTTTGAGCTCCAACTCAAATATGAGGCTACAACCTCTGATAGCAAGCTACAACTTGCAAATATCACTAACTCTCAGATTTCTCTAGCACCAACTCTCAGGTTTCTTTAGCACCAACTCCCATAATATATTCTAGCACCAACTAGAATTTAGAGGACTGCAATCCTCCCTAGCACCATCCTACCACCCTAATTGAATCTTACAAAAATTTACTTACTTGATTTGTCTCTGATATGATCTGTTACAGCTCCATGTCTCCTCTGCCTTCTTCAACTTCTATGCTCTGTTCTTCTTCTGCATCATTCTTCTTCTATGCTCTGCTCTTTTTCTTTCTGCACTCAACATTGTATTTTGTTCAAATTCTCTTCTGTATTTTATGTAATGTGATGCATCTGCATGCTCTTCACTATGCCATTGATCTCCACTTCAAGTACTACATTGTGTCTCCTCCTACCCACATGCATTACTATCGAAGAAGCATGTGTTGTTCTCTGTTTTGCATGTCTTTCTCATGTCGAGTCCTCTCCTTGATCATCATTCAAACTCTTCATATTCCCTGACAGTTATTCTAGATCTGTTCATCATCAATGGTTGTTATCCAAAGATTCCTTGTCTTCTATGGAAGTCACAACTCTTCGTCTTCTCTGTCAGTTACAACCATTAATTTTTGGCTTCTTTGGCTTCTGAGCCCCTTTCTTCACATGACCATCGGTAGTGACCATATGCCTAACTTCTGAGCTCTTTGCGATCTCGGTCTAGCGAGTGCTAGATCCTTCTTTCGATATGACCTTGGGTGATGATCTCATGTGACCACGCAATTGCAGGCACATCCAAAGGTGGTTTGAGGGAAACCCTCTTTTCAACCCACAATTCACTACAGAGCTCCATGTGTCCTTTCTCTAAAACCATGGTTTTGATTGCATCCCACCTTCAACATTTTAAAGTTCATGCACCTTCAATCCCCACAATGTGATGGGACCGTCGATCTCACTATCTTGACGGTGTTCCTGAACTGACAGATCAGATATAACCTTCTTAAATCAATGACTATGATTTACTTCATGATCCAATATCTGGGAGTTTCAAATCTCAAACCCTTCTTTTCTCCGTACGCCAATCTTCCGGAGTTGATGATCTATGGACACCTGTTCTTTTCAATCGACGATCAATATCTCCTCTACAAGTTCAGCCTTTGGGACTTTCAATTCTCAAACTCTCATTTCTTCCATACATCAATATTCTAGAGTTGATGATCCACTGATGCATGTCCCTCTCGGATTAATGATCGATACCTCCTCTGGATCTCCATAGTTCAAAGATTTCAAATCTAAATTTTAACTTTATCTCTATCACCTTTTTCCAGAGTTGAAAATCCATTGACGCATGTCCCTCTTGGATCAGTGGTCGATATCTCCTTCGGGTCTCCGAACTTTAGAGATTTCAAATCTCAATTTCGCTTACTTCACTTTCTCCTGGAGTGTTTTTCCCAAACTGCACAGATTTCTGCCATGCGTCCTTCTAGCAACCGATGGCCTGGATCTTCATTGACCCTTGATTCTTTGGTGATCTTGTTTCCTTCCCAACCACAAAATTTCAAAGTGATTTTCTCTGGAGTTGTGGATCATGTGCCACCTATCAGTCTTGATGATGGACGATCCCTACTTACTTTGGGACTTTGGGACTTTGACAAGTCGCTGGTCCATTTTCCTCCGAAGTGATCACCTGCTAAGTAATTCATAAGTGGTGGAGACCTCTTGTAGTCAGTTAATAATTCCACTTACACTATCCTTCCACTGTAGTAGACCAACAGTCAATAATTATCCCAAAGTGATCTTCAGATCAGACGTTTCGTGTCCACTTCGGGACTTCGAGACTTTGAGAAAGTGCTAGTGTTAAAACTCCCGAAGTAAAACTCTCAAAGTGATGTAACTTACTTTCATCACTTGATGACATGTCATGATCTGAGTAGCTACCACGTGTCACTCAGATTCGTGATTTGTAAGAACCTGAAATGTCGATTCAACTTGACACTTGTCATTGTTTGATGATTCCATGTGTCCTTGTTGACGTAGTCTGCTGACATGGTCTACCAACTTGGTTCTCTCTGATCTAATGGTCATTGTATATTCTCTAGATCTGATGGTCCTTATTCATTTTAGATTTCGGGACTTTGGGTAATTCGACTTTTCAAGTCGCCAATTCTTCATAAGTGAGATTCCTTTAATAGTAACCTCCTTGCAACTTTAGACCTGAAAAGAATGATGTTCATTGATCATGTTCTTAGATCGATGGCTTGATCTATCTTCGGTTCTACTCTTCTATCTTATCATGTCCTTGCACTTAGAATGATCTGACGACTGACAAAGATTCGGATAATCGAATTCTCAGACCTTGTGCCCCTTTTATCCTATCCTTCACTTGATTTGATATGACGGTTGTTGGTCATCTGGATCGTTGATCCAATGGCCATTGTCACTCTCTCTCCTAAGCTTCCGATCTCTCTGACTTAGAAGGTTTTCTAAGTGTTCAAGGTTCTCGATCTTTGCTTCTTCTACGAGTCCTGATGACTTTGGGTCTCGTCTGCGCTTCTGGAAATCACTATCTCTTTTGAGCTTTCTCGTCTTCTGTGCTCTTGAGGTTTGGTTCATTATTGTTCTTGCCATCAATTACAAGCACATTCTTCCTATAAACATGCCAACAATATGCTAATATAAGTAAGCACATCTTTTATCAAAATAATATTCACTACTTAGGGCATATCATTTCAACAGATAGGATAACAGTGGATCCTAAGAATATAGAGGCCATTAGAGGATGGTCAGGGATAAGAAATGTCACAGAGGTCAGATCAATCATGGGTAGTTTCAGTTATTACTAAAAATTCATAAAATTATTCTCAAATATTGTGATCTCAATCACTTCCTTGCAAAAGAAGGGAGTGAAATTTGAATGGACTCTCAAGTGTGAAAAGAGTTTTCAACGGTTGAAAGACATATTGGCAAGTGCGCCAATATTGAAGATTGTAGATCCAGATGAAGATTTTGTTGTGTGCACTTATACATGCAAGGAAGGGATCGGTGAAGTTCTCAGTAAAAATTACTATGTGGTATGCTTTGAGTCTAGAAAATTAAAGGTGCATGATAGGAATTATGCTACCCATGACTTGGAATTAGTAGCAGTTGTACATGCATTAAAAATGTGGAGACAATACCTCATGGAAATAAAATTCATATTAAGTAAAAACCACTGTGGTTTGAAGAATTTTTTTTTTACAACCCACATTAAATGTTGGACAAACAAGATGTCTTAAGTTCCTTAGTGAGTATGAATTTGAAATTAAACATATAAAATGAAATAAAAATCAAATGGTTGGTGCACTTAGTAGGAGACCACATGAAGTGCATGTTGCAACCATCAAAATGTGTAGAACTGATCTAAGAAATAAAATCATTGAAGAAACAAATATAGATCAACAATATTCAAAAGAAAAAGAAACATTACAACAAGAAAATTTACAACAAGAAAATTTACAACAAAAATTTGATTTTTATGATTTGAAAGAAGATGGAGTTCTCATGTACAAAGACAAAGTATATGTGGCAAATTCTTATGAGTTGAAAGGCAGTGATAAGGGAAATTCATAATGTGCCATATGTTGGACACCTTGGATATCAGAAGACAATTGTAGCTATAATAATCCAATACTTTTGGCCAGAAATGAAGAAATAATTGGCTAATTACATAGTCAGATGTCTAGAGTGCCAAAGTGAAGACTGAGCATAGACATGCAGCAGGGTTGTTACAGCCATTTCCCATTCTAGAGTGGAAGTGGGAAGTTTCCACAGTGGATTTTCTCATAATAATGAAGAAAAATGATTCCATCATGGTGGTGGTGGATAAATTAACTAAGGAAACACATTTTATTCCAATGAAGACAACACCTAAGGTAACAAATATTGCATAAATCTATATGAAAGAAGTTTCTAAGCTACATGGAGTGCCTAAGAAAATAGTTTCAAATGGGGATCCAAAGTTTACTTACAATTTTTGCAAGGGGTTGTTCAAAGGCTTTGGGACAAATTTAAATCTTAGTACATCGCATCACCTAGAGTCACATGGGAAAACATAGAGGACTAACAGAATAATTGACGACATGCTCATAATGTATGTGATGGATAAACTTCCAATTTTTGCAAGGGGTTGTTCAAAGGCTTTGGGACAAATTTAAATCTTAGTACATCACATCACCTAGAGTCACATGGGAAAACATAGAGGACTAACAGAATAATTGACGACATGCTCATAATGTATGTGATGGATCAAACATCAAAGTGGGAGGATTATATCGATTTAGTGGAATTTTCTTACAATAATGAGTATCATGCCTCATTAAAAATGATTTTGTTTGAAATATTGTATGGAATAAAAGTGTAACACACTAGTGAGTTGGGATAATCCAACAGACATAGCATTTGTTGGGCCAGATTTGTTGAAGGAAATGGAAAATTAGGTGGAAATGATTAAGTAGAATTTAAAGGCTACCCAAGATAGACAAAAACATTATGTAGATAAGAATAGAGTGTTTAGATATTTTAAAGTGGGAGAACATGTGTTCATAAAAGTGAAGGTGAAAAAAAGTTAACTAAGATTAGGAATTGCCTGAAGTTGGCAGAAAGATATTGTGGACCTTTTGAAATATTAGAAAATATAAGGCCAATTACATATATGCTAGCATTTTTTGCATTCATGAGAGTGCATAATGTATTTCATGTATACTTATTAAAGAAATATGTGCCTGTCCCTAACCACATAATTGCTTGGAATGTGATCTAGGTGGAGCATGAAGTGGATTCCTGGGTGGAACCAGTACGCATCCTCGATCAAAAAATTCAAAGTGCTCAAGAAAAAATTCATAGGGATGGTAAAGGTTCAAAGGATATGCTATGGTCCTGAAGATGCTACATGGGATCATGAAGAAAACATGTGGGAAGAACAACCACAATGTTTTGTCAAATTTCAAGAAAACAGAATGCAAGACTCCATTTTGAGCAACTAGAGTTCCAAAACCACATATGCAAGTCCTAGACAAATGCACTGGGGGGCCTGATAAAAGTATGGATAATTCCTTAGGTTATCCTTGATAAATGAATGGAATATTACTTGGGTTATCCCTAATAAACAAATGGTGCATTCCTTGGGTCAGTGGGTTGAGAGGAACAAGAGATTATGGTTGGAACTGTTGTTGGAGATGTGAAATTACATAATTTTATTTCTTATTATATATATATCGACATGGTGTGCACCGAGGAAAATGCACAATTGTAGGGGAGGGGGGATGTAACATCCCCACTATAATCATGATTTTAATTAATGCTTAATGTATATATAATACATGGCCATGACCAAGTGATGTATATGTGAAATGTATTTCTATGTTTTAATAATAAAATGTGATGTCAACTTCTAAGGGGACATAGACAAAGATGGGGGATAAATTAATCCACAAGAGAGGGGGGGGTCTATGATAATTTCTAAGAGAGGGGTCTAAGGGGTAATTAACCATGTCTATTAATTCAACCCACATTCCTAAATTTTATCATAATTATGTATTAAACTCTATTTTTTATTGAGTGTTCCCAAAGCCAATCATTGAATGCATGTAAGAGGGTGGGTGTGATAATTCACATCCCATAGTTATTGGGAGCATGGGGGATGAGTAAAACCAACTTGGGGAAGTGTGTGAGTCAAGAAACATAGCCAAAGGGAGAAAATTTATATGGGAAACTACAATAGTTTTAAATAGTCAATGTTTTTGCATGAACAAGTAGAGAACAAGAAAGAGAGATTGGAGCTGAAGAAACCATGGAGGGAAAATTTTGGAGCATGTTGGAGCGTATTTGGAGATGAAGAATGAAAATTCAGGTTATCAGGCCTGAGGAATGAATTCCTTTGTGAGGTTCACTATAACAACAAATGTTTGATGTGGTTTGTTGTTAGTTTTTCAGTGAGTTCCCTGGATTTCCCAACAGAGAGATTCCTAGTTACTTTTTCCAAAGAGATCCCGATAAATGAATGGGACACCCAAGGGAATGAGATTAATGAAGGGGTATATTCATTGGGTTACATAGGTCGAGAGGAAGAGAGTTGGTGGAAAAAAATATGGCTACAAGAGAATATCAGTGGGTTGTGGGTTTTCTAAGCTGCGAGTAGACAGTGAGAAACCACCCTCTTTTGTGGATTGCTAGCCCTAAATCAAGGGTGAATTTATTTTGATATTTGTAACAATGAGTCTATGGTTGGGTGGAACATCTATCCCAAACATCTAGTTTCACGACTATTTTTAAAAGATAAGTGTTTTAGCTTGCTTATGTTTGTATTTATGAGTTAAATTGTTGTGCATGAACTCTGTGTATGAGAAAGATTATATGCTATTGTGTTGAGTTAATTAGCTACATTTCATGTCCAATTTATAATGTTTTATATGCATGTGATTAATAATAATTGACAATAGGAAATGAACGAAAACCCTAGCACTCTGTAATGCCTCCTCTACAAATTGTTGTATGCACTTACTCATCTCTTGTCGAGCTTGCTGCATGCACCTTGCAGGTACGGTCAGACATTGTAGCCTAAGAAGACCCGATGAGTCTAGAAGGGGGGGGAACCCCCTCATACTGTAACATTACTGCCAATGACAGGGCTGGGACGAGGGCCAAATGACCTACCTTTGAGTCACCGCCGCATCTACGAGAGCAGGTCCTCTCCAAAGAACAAGGACTTGGGAAGGAAATGGATGTGGAAGAAAGATCGTCCCATCCAAAAGAATCTCATGGATGGGAACCAAGAAAATGCAGTCCATAATCAGATAAACCACCTCGTTATCTCATTAGTTCGAACAGGGTCAGTGAGCACACCTAGTTCATGAGAGAACATGCTCTAATCAATAAGTTCCTTGGCCTCTGTCCCTCTAAGAGTGACCTATATCGGTGGATCAAGCATTGGTGGAACCCCAAAGGAGGCTATGAGGTTTAGCTAATCTCCAAAGTCTTTTTCATGATCATTCTCTACAACCTCAAAGACAAGGACATAATCTTCAATAATGGGTCATATTTCTACAACTTAGCTGGGCTATTCCCGAGGTTTTGGAAAGACCACTTTAGCCTGGAAAAGGAGGACTTCACAATGGTGCTAGTATGGATCAGACTATACTCTCTACCCCAAGAATTATGGTTGGAAGAAATACTCATGGGAATAGGGAATACAGTGGGGAGATATGTCAAATCATTGGAAGCCACAAAGCAGAGAAAATACACCTCCTATGCACGAATATGTGTCTACATGGACATCTCAAGAGCTCTACCCAGATCAGTTACTCTAGAATACCAAGATGAGGATTGGAGCCAAACTATCAACTATGAACACATACCCTTTCTCTGCAAAACATTCCATGAGCATGGTCACCTCTTCAGAGACTACCCCATGAATGCCCAAGGTCCCAACACGGGAGAATCTAAGAAAAAATATGGATTCACCACAGTTACAGGATGAAAGAAAAACCTGCCAAGGAAACAAAATCCTAGCACAGCTCCAAAGATCTCCACCAAAAACTCCTATGACATCCTGAATAAGTTACTGGAAGATGTGGAGATCCAATACCCACACAAAGAAAAATCTCAAGAGAAAGGAAAAAGGCAAGCCAACCCTTCCCCAAAATAGACCCAAGAAACCACCCTAGCAAAAATACTTGGGACCAATGGGGACACCCAGATGCAGTTGAATGGTCAATATCTAGAGGACATAGATCTGGAAAGAAGCACCCAATCACAAGGATATGCAAACCATTCCAGTAGAACAACTCTGCAAAGTCCAAAAAGTCTTCATTGACTCCAACACTGGATCCACATCTTGGCTGGGCATAGCCACATATCCCAGCATAGACTCAAAATGTGCACCATAGGAAAACAAAATAAGGGGACACAAATCGACCCAGCAGGTAATCTCCTACTCAATTCAGGACAGATCCAAAGGCTCTCGGAGGGATACCTCCACCCACCTCTACATTCATAATGATGAATATAATCACCTGGAACATCAGAGGACTTAACGACAGATCCAAACAGTAGATCCTCTAAGATTACATCAAGGCAGAAAACCCAGATATCCTCCTACTTCAGGAAACTAAATGTACAGAAACAGAAGCGGAAATCATCTTTCATCAGAGTTGGCATGGATGCGACTTCATTTACTATGATTTTTCTGGCACTTCTGGGGGGCTAGCCATTCTATGGAACCCTAATACTGTCACATTGATTAGATCCTTCTCCACCATAGGCATGCTCATGGCACATTTCATGATCACATGGTCAAACAAAGAAGGAGCCATCACCAATGTCTATGGAACACAAAGCCCAAATGATAAAGAAAGCTTCCTGAAAAGAATAGGCCACATCAAAACACTTTTGGATATGCCCAACTGGGTCCTGGGGGGAGAATTCAATATGATCCTGACGCTGGAAGAGAAAACTAGAGGAACCAAGCTCCTGGAGCAAGACAGTGGTAAGTTTAAAACACTTATTGACCAGCTAAACCTAGTAGATATTGAAACTCAAAATGGCATGTTTACTTGGTCCAATCGTAGATCAGGACACCAGCAAGTGGCTTTTCGTATAGATCACTTCCTTATAACAGAAACCCTCTTAGAGGAGGATCCTACCATGGAAGCCAATATCCTACCAAAAACGGGATCAGATCACTAGCCCATTTCTTTCTGTCTGGATACAGGTGATACTCCCAAGCTCAAACCCTTTCACTTTGAGAAATTTTTCTCTCCCACCCCGACTTCCCTTGGCTTGCAAATTCCTGGTGGGCTGAGGCAACAATAGATCATGGGACCTGCATGTATAGATTCCAACAATGCCTTAAAAACTTCAAGCAACATCTAAAGCTATGGAACACAACTACCTTTGGAAACATATTCCAACGCATGCAAGAAATTGAACATAGACTAGAAGACCTGCAACGAACTTTCATTTCATGATTTAGGTCACCAAACCTTATGAAGGAAGAGGAGGAACTCTGAGAAGAACTAGATGATCGGAAAAAGAAAGAATAAATTTTGTGGCACCAAAAATCCAGATTTCAATGGCTCAAAGAGGGCAAGAGGAAAACTAAGTTCTTCCATTGTGCAGTGGTACACCGCAGATACATCAACAGGATAACCCAACTGGAAGACACCCAAGGAAATCCTATATGCGAACACAACCTTATTGTTGGGGAACTAAACTCCTACTACAAAGAGCTTCTCATAGAAATCAATGATAACTGGGAAGATGCCATACAAAAAATAACCAGGCACATACCCATGCTGGTTATGTAAGAACATAATGAGGCCTTAATGCGACCTATTACCCAATAATAGGTGGACCATGCATTCAAGGAAATGCCCTCAAGAAAATTTCCAGGTCTCGATGGCTTCATCATGAATTTCTTTCATCATTGTTGGGACCTAATAAGGGAAGAAGTCTGGCAGGTAGTGGAGGAATCTCAAACCTCAGGACAGATCATCCCTCAATGCCACCTTTCTCACCCTCATCCCAAAAGAGTAAAGAGTCACTCACCCACAGTAGTAGAGGCCAATTTCCCTTTGTAATGTTATCTACAAAATCATCACCAAGGTTATAGCCACTCACTTAAATCCAATCCTCCCCTTTGTCATCTCCACATCTCCAAAGAACAAACTAGCTATGTGGAAGGGTGAAAGATCATGGACATCATCATCCTTTCTCACAAGATGATCCACTCACTAAAGATGACGAAAATCCTAGGTATGCTCATCAAACTCGACCTTTCAAAATCTTTTGACAGATTAAGTTGGCAGTACCTTCGCTCTATGCTCAAATCCTTTGGTTTTGATAAACTTTGGGTGAACTGGATTCTCAATCTCACTTCTTCAGCCTTATTCTCAATACTGGTTAATGGAGTCCCATCACAACCCTTCTCTCCCACTAGAGGCATCCAACAAGGACACCCTACCTCTCCCTTCTTGTTTTTCCTCATGGCAGAAGGACTAGGTCGATACATCAAGGAGGCAATTTTGGATGGCTCTCTGTTTGGCCTACCTCTTCACAATATCCAACCTGCACCCTCGCACAACTAGTTCATAGATGACACCCTATGAACACCCCCATGACGATTGAAGTCAACAAACTCCACTCTATACTCTCTTACTTTGAGGAAGCTTCAGGCATGGCTCTCAACTTGGACAAATCTAAGCTCTACTTCTTCAACACGTTGATCATTGTCTAAAATCACATCTCCCAACTCATTGGCATTCCCAAGAGCTCCCTTCCATCCAACTACCTTGGCATCCCCCTCACGGGAGAGCCAAAACGCTCTATTTCTTGGGACAACCTACTCCTTTCCATATATCACAGGCTAAACAACTGGACCTTCAGACCTCTAAACATTGCGTCTTGCCTAGTCCTTCTTAAGTCATTTCTGCAAGCCCTATCCACCTACCTCTTTACTTCCTTGGCAGTGCCTAAATCGGTCATCAAAGAAATTAGGGGCCTCCAACAAAACATTTTATGGAATGGACATCAAACTAACAAAAAATAGGCCTTGGTAAGCTGGGAGAATCCCTGCAAGCCCAAAAATCTAGGCAGCTGAGGCCTTCACGACCCTGAAAAGCTAAATGAATTCATAGGAGCAAAAATGTGGTGGCGATGGCTCAAGCATCCCACAAAACTATGGAGGAAAATCTAGAAATAGAAGTATGCTCGGACCACCTGACATGATCAGCTAATCCGACTCAATGACCCAATCCAGGGCTCCATCATCTGGAATACGACCTAGCATAATCATCTTCTAGTCCAAAAGCATGCCTTCTGGGAAATCAGGAAGATGGAAAGTGCTCTATTTTGGAAGAACTCTTGGCAACAGAAAACACCCCTAATTAATCTAGATGAGCTTATCCCCCTCGGGCAAGCACTACAACAAGAAGGCTTCCAACGGGTCAAATATATTTGGAGAACAATAGACAGGGACATGACTTGGAGGCAATGGAGATTATAAAATCAAGAACTTCAACTCTCTGGAAAAGTGGACCTCTAGGCCTAGCAGCCTTGTGTGAGACATAGGAAAATCCCAATCCGGGAAGGTTCGGACATTCTTAGGTGGGGTTACTCTACAAAAAGAAACTTCTTATTCAAAGAAGCATATCACCTGCATGGGAACAACCAACAACATGTTGCGGAGCACATATGGAGTAGAATTTGTAATTCTTCCCCCTGGCCCAAAGTTTCAATTTTTCTCTGGCTCACAGTTTAAAATTGCATCCTCACCTGGGATAACCTCAGAAAAAGGGGCTTCATAGGCCCTTCAATCTGCACCCTTTGCCAACAGCAATAGGAGACAATGAATCACCTCCTCAACATTTTTCCCTACAGCCCATGGATTTGGGACCAAGGATCCCAAATGATGCATCGCTCGAGCTATAATAGGAATAGTATATGGGATACCTTAGAGAACCGAGACTTGATCTCTTTTCACAATATTATCCTTGAGAAAATTTGGCAACTTCCCCCAAGTTTCACCCTCTCCCAGATATGGAAGGAAAGAAACAAAAGGATCTTCCACTCAAAAGCTTCCCCTCCTGCCTTGGTATGGGAGAAAATAGTGAAGTGCATATGTGAAACAATCAAGAGAAAGTCATGGACCGCAAGTGACTTGATATGCAATAAAGAGGAGAAATGCATCCTACAAAATTGGAACCTCAACATGCATAAACAGGAAACTAAAAATACAGTCAGACAACCTCGCTGTAGCCCAAGAATCTGGTCCCCGCCTCCAATGGGATTCATAAATATTAATTTTGATGGTGCCTCAAAAGGTAACCCAGGACGAACGGAATATGGGGCAATTATCAGAAACTCAAATGGTGAGATCCTTCACCTTGTAGCAGACTTCCTGGGTGAAAATACAAACAATGTAGTTGAAATTCTAAGCCTTCTAAAAGGCCTCAAGGTAGAAATTGGCAATCAATATCAGAGAATCATCACAGAGAGGGACTCTCAGATCATTAGTCAACTCATAACCATAATTCTTCATGGTGAACGTCCTTCAGAAATCTCGCCAGCTAGCGTCTTTCAGGATTATTGGAAGACATTGGATTTCTCTTTTGTCCCAACCTCACCATTATCCCCTCTCACGTAAAATGTAACACCAACAAAGTCACAGACTATCTAGCAAATGAGGGAGTCAACACCGAGATTGAGAAAATCCACTAGAAGGCTCTAACTTCTGATTGCACCGATCTCTCGAAGCATTGCCAAGACCTCACCAACAATGATTTACTGCCCCTGGATGGGGTGCCACGTAGACCACCACAAACACATGGAGTGGAGACAGACCTGGCTATAAATGAGGCCGACCAACTCCCATCCCTTCAACATTAAGGATGGGAGCTAGCTCCAGCTACCGTCCACCTGATCGAGGACTCGCACCTCGTGCGAGCAGTCCATTTATGTATCTCACCTATGCAAAGGAATTAATGGTGTTGAACGTCTCGTCGACCCTCTTGCTCATAACGCACCCGAGCCATGTCTTCTTCCACTTCTGACTCATTTTGCACTAGATCTACAATTGGAAACCTCAGAGTAGTGACCCTCACACCCTCTGCACAACATTTACCTGCTGCTTCACCTTGATGCCCTATGAGTGATGGAAGCCACACCGTGTCTCAGATTGATACTCCTTTGCTGCTAGATAGAGGCAGATACAAAGAATGGAAAGAGCACTCTCCATTGCTCAGACCCAAATATTGCACAGAAGGATTGAGCTCAAAACACCTCCTGAGTAGTCGGTTGCAGAAGCTATCGTGGAGCCACCAATGGCATACATTGAAGAATTTATCCTGGAGGATCCAATTCATGACCCTCTGGAGCATCTCCTCTTCACGATGTCAGACAATTGGGATCCACCAAGTGACTTTTGAGCGATATCCTCCATGATTGTCACCAAGAAATAACATAACGGTGAGAATGAGCTGAAACAGGAAGAATTCTCCACCTGCTTCATTGAGGAGGAGATACCAAAATAAACAACCTCTCAGATGGAACACCCAAAAGTTGGAGCCACCTTGGATGAAATTGAATGAAGTCATGGAACTGGTAGGAAAGAAAACCTGAAACAGACTGGAGACGTAGCTTCAAGTGAGCCAATAGAAATGCATCTGGGAAAAACGACAAGGGAGGGTGGCACAGTCTTCATGCCACCTCCCATTTCTTCCATGCAAAATCAATGGCGTGTCCTGCCACCTCTCCTCCACCCGAACCTCCTTGATTTTCTTTTTGATCTGCAGAGCTAGATGGTGGACCATGTCCATCGTGGCACCCTCATGGGCCAGCGTTTGGAGATGCCCAACTTGCTTGCAGTTTTTTTTCATTCTAGCTAAGGATTATGCTCAGGATATGGATGCCACCTCAAATGCCACTGGGTAACTTTCATGGTCTTGCTTAAAAATTCTAGTCTCAATTTTACAGCTTTGTGTATGATTCTAGTTAATCTTAGTAAGAAAATAGTCAGAGTTAAGACAATGACACTCCATCAGTCCTGGTTTCCTATGGGCAAAATGGTTGGTAAACTAGTCTATTTTGGACAAGGGCTGACGTCGTTTCGGTTTCCACTTAGGCGGCAGAATGGATGGAAATCTAGGAACAATTATATTTTTTCCAATTAATATAGCAGGAACTTCCCTCTTTTTACTTAAAATAATAATAATAATAATAATAATAATAGACAATAGTTAAATACGTGTGGGTAATTAATAGTTGGAAGCTATAGGAAATTAATTAGATAGCATAAATTATAGTTTTGTGATTTTTCCACACGTAATGGACCTTAGCTGGGTTGGGGGACATTACAAGACCTGATTGATTTTACAAGGGGACAAGTCCCAAAAATCCATCCAGTGATAGAGATATGCATCACCAACTTGACCTTCCTAGCTTGGATTTGAATCTGCAACTATAAATTCACATTGATAGAGTTCCATCATGCCAAGTTAAATGAGCAAATTGTATAGTTTTAAAGAAAAAATCATTTCATTTTTTTAGATAAAAAAATATCTATATCTAACAAGTTGATATTCTATGTGAAACTCTACAACCCATGGGAGTTGGCCACTAAGGAGATTATAATTACCAAGGGGGGATTGACCATACATGTTAGAGACCCAAGTCATGGTGGTTTGGCATATGCATAGAGCCAAAAAATATGCTTGACAATTTCATTGTTGTGATAGAGGGGACATTTGGGTTGCATAATTCCTAGATACTTCAGGCACTAGCCAAGAGGAAGGCTACCTAGAATCAAAGGCCAAGGAAAAACAACCTTCTTAGGCTCAATGAAATAAATACACACTGAATGTAGAAAAAATATCCACTTAGAGGGTTAACATCCTATATAGCTTGTTAAGCTTAACATCAAGCCTAGATCAAACACTAAGCTATTTATACCCATTTATAGGTTTATATTTCTTAAAAGGCTTAGAGACATTCCATCAATAATGCTTCCACCACATGTGATACAAATACTCATTTTGATAAATAGGTCATCCATACTCAAATCCTACACCTTTTCAGTTATAGTTCTACCAATCTCACAAGATTGAATTTGGTCTTGAGCATCATCCATGGCTTCCAATGGTCAACCTTATGGTGATAAAGTTCTTTGGCAGGAGGGATGTCCTTCCTAAAGAGTTTCTTAACCAAAAACCATGTGGAATTTTCTAAATATTTTCCTTCAAAAAGGAAAAAGAGTGAGCATCAAATGTAGTGTTCATTGAATGAGGGAAAGTGAATAGGAATTCCCCCTTCCAAATTAGTATCCCTTTAATATATTCCCATACATTCAAAATTTTGTGGGTCACAAATGTGCCCTAAATATGAAATTTTTTAGGAGTAAGAAATAGGGTTTGGAAGTTGATATTTGACCAAAATTTTCCCCTCAATTGGGGTCCTTGAAGAATAAATTTACATAATAAAACCTTCTAGTTTTAATGGCCATTCACTTCTTTGATAACCCGCTTATAACATGGAGCATGAGCTTGATGAGAAACACTGATCATCACTTTTCAAAGTTAAACACAAATCCAAGTTAACTTGGTGAAAACCCGTTTTTCCCTATAGGATGGCCTATAGTAAGTCTCGCAAGGGCTACTCTAGCCGTTCGTAGTTCACCTAGGAAGGGACCCAATAATATGAATAATAGACATGTGTTACATAAATAGGGAATTTGTTGTAGATTTGGAATCTCGCAGCTAATAATAAATGCCAAGAAAACCATTTGTCTATATTCTTGGAAAGCCTCTAAAGCACAACATCCCACAAGAGTTTTTGTGAGGCATGAAAGGAAAAGGGATCCCAGAGAATTTAAACACTTGACATTGTTGAATCCAGGACTAATGATAACTTGTTAGCCACTTAGGAGTAGTTTCTTGGGAAATAAGATAGCATCGGGTTTTCACTTATTGAATTTTAGAGCCCAAAGCATCACTGAAAATATGAATGCATACTAGTGTGTTTTCCATGGATTCTCTATCCTCTAAGAAAGTGAGAAAGGAGTCGTTTGTGAAGTGTTCATTGACTATCTAGCCAATGTTTGGTTTGGGAAGGGGAATGCACCAAATCAACCCCTAAATAGTTTTGTGGTGGTGCAAGTAACTCAAAGCTTAGGGGCCAAAGATTAGCCTTGTTTTAGTGAATGGAAAATCCTATCACCCTAATACTTAGTGCAATTGATAGAAAGACATGTCGAGACATAAAAAAAAGGGTTTCAATGACTTTCTCATACCCTTGGACTAAAAGTAGAGTCTAAAGCCTAGTTAAAATGTAAGTCCATTCCAATTGGTCATAAGCCTTCTCAAAGTCCAAATTTATGAAAAGTGATTTGAGCTCAAGAATCTGAGACCACTCTATATTTTCCCATAGTGTAATTACCTTATCTAAGATGAATTGACCCTAGATAAAGTTGTTCTATTTTGGTGTGATGATCTTGGGGATAACATACATAATTTTGAGAGTTAAGGCCTTAGCCAAGATCTTGTAGGATACATTGAGCATGGTAATTGACCATGAACTAGTAATGAGTTTAGCATCCCCAACATTGGGGATAAGATTGATAAAACATTGGTTAATGATTGCCCCAAGGGATTTTTCTGCACAACTTCCTTTTAGACATGGAGAAGGTCAGTTTCAACATGGTCAGATTCAACACAAGTCATTGCTATCTTGAATAATTCACACAAAAACCCATCAAATATTGAGGACTTATCATTGGCCATTGACATCAGGGCTTTGTCATCTTAGGGAGGTGTTGAGTTCTCAACAAGCCCTCTATGTGTCGAGAAAAACTTGTGCCCCCTCCTATTTATTTCTTGGTTTATATTTGATCTCATTTTCTCACGAACTTGCAACATGATCTCTTTTCATTCCATTTAGATGAATAAGTAAATTGGGATTGTCATGTTTCACTCTCTTTATCACAATTTTGTTTTGTTTTTTACTTGATCTAATGTGTTTTTAAGGGTTTATTTAGCTTCTTTACATTTTCATTTTTTCTGTGATTTTCAAATAGGGTTTAATTACAAATTAAGTCCCCTTTGTTTTTCAGTAATTGGCCTTTTCTCCCTATTTTCACATTAGATTTGATGGTCATTTAAGCCCCCCTTTTTCCACCTTTAGATTTTTTTATTCAATTTTCCTTTTGCTTATGGTGAGTTTCCTTTTTTCTGAGTTCTTTTTCTTTGTTTGAGGCTTTCTTATTTTCCCTTTTCCAAGTCAAGATTATGTTTCAAACAAAATTTCCAATCCTTTAATTTATTTTTTAAACTTTTCTTTACACCCTTTGATTTTCATATCAAGCTTGATTGTCGCATCGACCCCCCTCCTTGCTCGCTTTGTTCTTCCATGTTGGAGATATTACACACACCTAGTATTTTCATTTGATTTTCTTTTCCTAAGTTTATTTGGCTATGTTGAGGGTCCCTTAGTCTGATATATTCTCCCCTCATTTAGGATATTCTCCCCTAGACAAGGGTGCCATATACCCTCCATTCAATCCTCAATTACCTTTCAATTAGACTAGTTGAGTTAAGTGTTTGTAACATTACCAACCACCCAGGTCAGACCATGCTACCAAAACTCTGCTTTGTTCAATCTCTGAAACCATTTTTGTATATTCCAACCTTAGAGGCCTGTTGGACTATGCCTCAATTAAAATTTGCGGAAGGCATAATACATATAAATTTAATAGATGATTTACATTATACTATCACACAACATAATGAATAAATAATAGTAAAATCATACATGCAGTATTCACAAGAAAACCCATAAACATAACATCATATATAAATACACAACATGTAACCAAACATGGAAATGGTACTTATATTTTAATTGAAGTATACCAACCGCATGCAGACCTTCCACGAACCTCCCATCCATAGACCACGCTTATCATCACTCTCAGCAGTGGGTCACCCCTGAGCTGGGCCTAAAATCCACTCGGGCAAAGGGATTCCTAGGCTAGGCACGGACAATGGGAAACTACACAGTGTTACACATCAAAATTACTCACTTCAATAGTGTCGTAAGTGTCGTCATTACAAGTGTTATAAGTGTCGCATATTGTCCATAAGTGTCGCATCTTGACCACAAGTGTTTCAAGTGTCACAAACATCATACTACCATCTTGCCTATGCCGTGACTCTAACAACATCACAAAGACACTTAAGACACCCCAAAGACTAGTTTTGAAGAAGAGAAATCACTTGACAAGGGGTACAAACCTTTTTCCACTGAAAGAATCACTCAAAAATGGATTTTGAAGAGGAGCACTCCCCTACCCACTGACAGGGAGTGCTAGCGCTCCCTAAGCCTCTTTGGGGGAGTGTTTGAGTGCTATGTGCACCCTTTTGGGGGAGCGCTACCCTTTTTTGACCAAGTTTTGGGTTTGTTGAGACAAATCAGGGAATAATCCCTCAATTCTTAAAGGTGGTTTGATTAGAATATATAGTCAAGGCATGATCTTAGGGAATATCCTCAACTGAAGGAGAGGAATCCTCAACTTATCCCAAATATCTCTCAAGTGGTTGGACCTCTCCAAGGTTATATAAGGAGGCCTTCTCATAATGAAAGGGGGATGTAGATTGAGCATTACACAAAAATTATGATCCCATAAGTGAGATGTCATCAAAGAAATCAATGGATATTACTTGAGCAAAGGGGTTGGACAAGGGGAACTGGAAGAAGTTGTTGCACCTTCATTCAAAGGATTGTAAGTACTTTTACTTGTTCTCATTAATAATCAATGCTTGTCCTGTTTCTTTCAAACCTATGCTTGTTCCACATGAGTTTGGCTGCAGTAGATGGATCTATTTTTGAGCTAATCTCAGTAGAGTAGGAAGTATTTTGTACCTTTGTTTGTTTTGCAGGACCTATCAAGGAGCTCAGGATCGAAGCTCAGCCAGGACTGCGCAAGGAAAAACGTCGCTAATAAGGTACATATATTTATCCTTATATTTCATTTATTAGCTTGATTAGATCTAAAAGGAAGTCTGTGTCCATGCTAAGCACTTTTTTGTCTTAGCCTTAGGAGTCTAGAGACCAAGAGGGAATCCACTTGTCTACAGGGGGATTCACCTACAACAGAAATTGGCGACTCCGTTGGGATGATTTTTGTTTCCATTCTCAGATCTTTTTTTGGCCCTTTTCCCACTCACTTTACCTTCTCCATATTGTCTTTTTGATTCTTAGATTTGTTTGATTCTTTTTGAGCGAATCCACTTGAATTTCCTTGATTTTTTGAGTTTCTGGGAATTTTTCTAAGATTTTGAATCAGAGCACTCCCCTACCCTTGTTATAAAAGTGTTAACACTCCTTGTTGGTCTTACACAGAGTGTTGGAGTGCTTTGGTACCCCTTACACTAGAGCACTACCCCATTTTCAATGAAAAATCCTCTAGGTTTTTAGTTTCTGAGTTCAGTTTTTGCCTTTTTCATTTGCTCAGGGTCTCATACTCTTAGTCTATGTTGATATTGGCCTTCAACACCCTGTTTTCTAAGGATTGATCTCTTCTTGTTTTGGAATTTGACATTTTCTTTCCTTGCCTTGAAGTCACTCTTTGTCTTTGCTGACCTAGAGCTAACTTGATTTTTTCCTCTCCTTTATCTGACTGAGTGCAAGCTTTTGTGAGGAAATCCAAATGTCTGTGAACCTTTCCATTTGATCTTTGAGGTCAGTTTTCCAACATTTCTCTTTTGTTTGAGGTTTTGTTTTTTGTTCTTGTTTTCAAATTTGGTTTATCTTTGTCCTTCTTGTCTATTTCATGACGAGAGTATATTTTTTGTTTTGTGTGAGGTTTGCTTTTGATTGTTTAATCCTAAAGTCTGATTAACATTAGAAGTTTTACATTTGATTATCATTCACATATAAGAAAAAGGACAGATTTTAGTGATTGGTTTGGATATTAGAAGGCATTTCTGAAATTTTTATCATTACATTGGATTTGATTGAGAAACACTTGTATGAGAACATCGCATCTTAGTGTTTGATAGTGAAAACGTTTTTTTCTCTTTCCCTTAAATAGGCATTCATCGAAAGAAACGACTGCTTATCATATTCTTGTGCATTTTTGTGAATTGATTTATCATAACATTTGTTTCATTGTCATACACCCTTTGAGTAAAGAACAGTCATAAAATCATCGCTAATTAAAATTTATCTAGAACATTTTTGTTTTTAGGATCTTCCACAAACATTAGACTAGGATTAGAACTTTGGATTAGGATGTGAGTACAACTCTCCAAAGTTTTTCAAAACAAACATTAGCATCCTAAGATAGGGAGAGTCAAATCCAATTGTCGTATAGGCTTTCTGGGATACCCCTCTCACACAGGGGTTACACACGAGGTTGAATTCGAGTGAATGACAAAGATTATCCCTCTATGGTTTAACTGTTTGTAGTGGTCTGATCGTATATTGGGGTTCACTTGAGGGTATACCCATGATTATGTGTGGGATCCTCTCAAGTTTATTTCAGATTTGTCATCCTGCCCATACATTCGGATTGGACTATCGACTGTACCTGCCCAGGGGTTGACTGTGAGTTGGTGTCCTTAGTTGCCATAATACTTAGGTACGTACATGAGGTGACGGTGAAGGGAAGTCTCACTGTACCTGGAACAGACATTGGTCAAACTCACTCAGGCTCCTTGGAGGGTAAATCCACAATTACTGCGTGGAAGCTTGCACCAAGGTGAAATTCTGTTAAGTAGGTCGCCATTGTAACTGTTCCACTAGATCCTAGCCCCTTCTTGACTTGGTCACATGATGTTGGATTTCATCACCAACTATTACAATCATCGAGAGAAGTCTTGTTTGCTTGTTTTTGATTCCTAGAGTTTATTAGCATATGTTGATTCTTTTTTTTAGTTGGCCCTAGATTTTCAGCGTGTACTGTTATTCTCCAAAATTGAGCCTGTAGACGATAAAGGTCTTCGTAGATCATGTAGGATGCAAGGGTTGCCTCCATAAGGCTACCAACCCTTACCTCCTAATCCACCATAAGACAACTATAATGGAGAGGTTAGAAGATCAATCTGACACTAGGAGTGTTGTTACTCCTCCGTTAGACAATCAAGAAGGTGCTTTGGTTACGGTTGAGAATCCCACTCCTTTCACTACATCTGTGTCAATAACCCCTCTCGAACCACTTTTTCTTCATTTAGACTCCCTTGGGAACATCATGGACAAAGAGGTCCCACAGTTACCGGAGAGAGCTTTTACCAAAACATATATGGGATCCACAGAACCAACCTTTGGTGATGAGTATAGGACTCTTGTTTGTCCTAGCACTGTAGTAGATACAAATCCCATGCCTGCTCGTTCTATATGGAGGACTTCATCAGGACGTAATCTTTATGAGAATTTTGAATCTATTCGACAACCCTTTCATCCTCATGACCCTCATGGTGAAACAGGACCATAAGGTCAAACTATGAATCACCCCATCGATCAGGTCATTAACCCAAATGTTATGTCAGCACAAGTCCATCCTAATGCTGGAATCATCACCTCTACTTATTCCCAAGGCACTTAGATCCCTACCCCCACTTTTACAAACTTTCACTCTACAACTCCACATGTTCCGCACGATCTTGCTAGGACATCTTTTCACCCGAGAATGCAGACCCTTACCAGCCAAATACAACCTTCTGGAGGGAAACCACCATATAGCGGACCTATTCCTCCTGGGAGACCACCATCCTATGGTGGGCCTACCCCTCTCGGGGGATAGCCCCCTTTCATGTTCTTCCCAGAGGGCAACCTCCCTTTGCCAGTCATACCTCGGTCGTTAATCCACCACTGGCAGGGGGGAAAACTTTTTTTGTTGTAAACCCTTCACAATCTTGGGGAGTATCTTTAGGAGGCACATTTACCCAACCCCATGTTGGGGACCACTCATATCATAAACCATAAGGAGGAGTATCAAATCTTGTTCCTTCCAGAACATCTTATGGAAAACCTTATCCGGGCAGCATCCCAAACACCACCTGGAGTCCTCAAGGAAAACAACCTTATCCTCCCCATGGGTCTAATGTGTATCTGCCTCCAGGATCTACTCCTTACCCTCCTCAAGAGAAAAATGTTTATCCTCCTTATGGGAAAGAAAATCACCCAGCTTATAATGCTCAGAACTCACCAGGTTATGCAAATGTTTTTCAGCCATCATCGAATCCTACTTATCCTGGCCAGCAAAAACCATATGTAGGAGGACCTACTAGTTACAATTATCCACCTAACCCAGTTTATGGTCCTACTGGTGTTCCAATGCCACACTAGTATCATCCGCAAATTAACCGACAGTTACCTTTCCTTGCGACTTTGGATCTCCCAGACTTGTCTCAGTTAACTAATGATCTTATTTTTCATTCACCGGTTTGGCTAGTTATTCCATCTAAAATTCCTTCCGATATTCCAAAATTTGATGGAAAATATGGAGAAGATCCAAATAACCATGTGATGACTTTCCATTTGTGGTATTCATCAAACTCCCTCATGGATGATTCTATACGTTTGTGTCTTTTCTAGAAAACACTTACGAGCTCTACAGCAAAGTGGTATATTGAACTACCACGTTCTTCTTTTCATGATTTCAATTCTCTTGCCATGTCTTTCCTCACGAACTTTCAACTACCTATTCACTATGAGACAGGTACTGAACTCTTGACCTCCCTTCGTCAAAATGACTCCATGCATATCTCTGACCATATTCATGAGTGGAGACAACGATGAAGGATGATCAAAGTAATCATTCCTGACATATTATTGGCGGAGTGGTTTACTAAATCACTTTTACCCCCAATCGCTCATGATGTCACTATGGGTGGTGTGGTCATTGAGGAAGAAACCATTGCTCAGGTTCAGTACTTAGATTTGGTTTATTCACAATCTGGTACTTTATATGATTTGCTTCCAAATTCTACTCGAGCTAATATCGATCCATCCAAGCCGTCATCATTATCTCATGTGGACGGTGTTATCGGTTCCGTCAAAACTCAATATAATTCCCAATCAACCACACTCTCCTCTATCTACCCCCAAACTCAGATCTCCGAGGTGAATGCAGTTCAATCTACCCCTTCACAACAATCCGGAGGTAAGAAGAAGACAAAAAATAAATCAAAAAATACCAATAACAATGAACAACCAAAAAATCAATCTCAAACAACTACTACTGAAAAGAAACCACAACGGAAACTAAAATTCCTGTGTATCATTTGTGGTAACAATCACTACACTCGAGACTATCCACATCACAATGAAGTGTCCAAACTTTTCCAGGGAAATTCGCAACCCGCTGTGCTTACTCAGCCTTTTCCACTGCAGCAATCCATGGTTGCTCAAACCCCCTCTCCTGGGGGCAGTTCTAGCCATCCTCATGATGAGGCCTCGACGAGTGCACATATTTATATGTTTAATGGGATCAATTTGACAACTCTTTTTAAGACATATGATACACCAGGTAACCTTGACAAAGGAAAGGTCACTAACAGTACCAGTATTTTACCATATCCATCATCGTCCTCCATTAGTCCTCCATCGGTTAATCCTCCATCTAGACCACTTCAGATTGAGAAACCTACGTTCAAATATATTTTACGCCCTCCTAAGAGCACTATACGTAAATCTACCTTTAATCCTAGTTCATGTGTCGCTTAAAACTACAACATTGTTGAAGATTTGGCTCAAGCACCATGTGCTATGTCTGCATTAAAAGTTCTACAGGACTGCCCCAGTCAACGTAGAATACTCTTGGCTGCTATTGGCACTATTGATCCGAAGTCGTCCAACCATATCATGTTTAACTTGGACAATTCTACATCCTCTCCCACCAACTTTCTTTCCAAGTTGATATTGTTGTTCACAATAAAAAAAACCACCAAACTATATTGGATGAGGGAACCTCTACCTTTTTCATGTCTTTAGCATGTTGTAAAAGTTTAAAATCACCTGCACTTAACAAATCCCCAACAATGTTACGCACATTCGATGTGCGAGGTTTTCATGCCCATGGGATTTTACAGTCCCTGCCAATCCAATTGGGTGGAAAAACTATCATTGTTGATGTCAAGGTGGTCGATGCTCCCCTCGATTACAAGTTGTTACTTGGAAGAAGTTGGTTTTATGCTATGATTTTCATTGCCTCGTCGGTGTTTCAATGTGTACAATTTCCTCATCAGGGCAAAATTGTCACTGTTGATCAATTAGATTTATGCACAACCAATTCTCGCGCTCCCGCTACCAACAACATTCCTTTCTTGGGAGACCATAATATCACGTATGAAAGCATTGGTGTTGGATTGCTGAAATATTCTAGCCTTATGGGTACCTTCCCTACACCACTTCCACCGACTACACATCATATTTCCACCGTCGATATGATTTCGACCATGGCTTATCAATCTTTGGAATCATCTGACCCTTGGATTGTACCTAGTCCGTTGGAATTCGATGCACTAGGTAACACTGTGCCACTTATTCCAGTCAAAACATCATATGTTTCTATATAATCCACTTCTCCCTCTTCAGATGACCAACATCTATTGGCACCTGATATTTACTCGATGCCATCATGGTTAAGTTCCTTGTTGTCTGTGATCAACTACATTTCCCCAATTTTTCCCTCTGATGAATCTATTATGGAAATGTTGAGCATTGATGAGCTACCTCGGGATGATAACCATCATCGATCCTCTTTTATTCCCCCTCGTGAAGAAATTTGGGAAGATATACACTCTATCTCCCCTCCTGATGTCGATTTTCCATCGTCTCCCATGCCTTCGAATTTCGATGATTTAGATCTAGCAGTTGACATGGTGATCTCTTCGATAAGGCTATTGGAGCATGATATCCTTACCCCTGTCGCAGCCCTCAACATGTGTTCCTTCCAGAGTTATTTGCTTCCATCTAGTGAAGATATCTTGGAATCCATGACCAAGTTTTTCTCCTTGACATGGTGTCATTCCAGAGCATTATTCTCTTGGAAGCCATGATCAAGGAGAGTCCACGAGCATAGTTTTTTCTTCTTTGTAGAAAGATCGTTAAAAAATAAAATAGAGGTCACGAGCATAGTTTCTATTCTCTGTGGAAATCTCGTTAAAAAATGAAACAAAGGCCTTGAGAATAGTTTTCCTCTCTGTAGCAAGCTCGTTAAAAAATGAAACAACAATCTGGGGATTGAACCCAGAGCCCTGAGCATAGTTCTTTCCCTGTGTCAAGATCGTTCAAAA
>JASDQU010010037.1:126210-144413 GCA_032191745.1 Picea mariana | reverse complement strand
ATCGGTTATGTATATTAGCTTGAAACTTTTCTTGTTATTTTCTGATTCTTTCTAGATTATTATTTAATGTGTTGTTGATAACTTAACATGCATAGATATACAATTATTAATCACACAGAATACACAGAGACATTGGTTTTCCTGAGGAAACCCATAAAGGGTGAAAACCTCTTCTTTTTAGAATGTCAATCAAGCTCCAACTTTCATGTACATCACAGTATTTGAGATCCAACTCAAATATGAGGCTACAACCTCTGATACCAAGCTACAACATGCAGCGAGCATCAATTCTCAGATTTCTCTAACACCAACTAGATGGAAGCACCAACTCCCAGGTTTCTCTAGCACCCACTAGATGAAAGCAGCAACTCCCATAATATCTTCTAACACCAACTAGAATTTAGAGGACTACAATCCTCCCTAGCACCACCCTACCACCCTGATTGAATATTACAAAAATTTAATTACTTTCTCTATCTCTGATATGGAATGTTACAGATCCATGTCTCCTCTGCCTTCTTCAGCTTCTATGCTCTATTATGCTTCTGCATCGTTATGCTTCTATGCTCTGCTCTTTTTCTTTCTACGCTTGACACTGTATTTTCTTCAGCTTCAACTCTTTTTCCTTGTATGTTATGTGATGCATCTGCATGCTCTTCACTGTGCCACTGATCTTCACTTTAGGTATTATGTTGTGTCTCCCCCTGCCGACATGCATTACTATCGAAGAAGAATGTGTTGTTCTATGTTCTGCATGTCTTTCTCATGTTGAGTGCTTTGCCCGATCATCATTATAACTCTTCGTCTCCCCTGACAGTTATTCTGGATCTGTTCATCATCAGTGGGTTTTATCCAAATATTCCTTGGCTTCTTTGCCAGTTGCAACTCTTCGTCTTCTCTGTTAGTTATACCCAGTCATTTTTGGCTTCTATGGCTTTTAATCCCCTTCCTTCATGTGACCATCGACGGTGACCATACGCCTAACTTTTGAGCACTTCACGATCTCGGTCTAGCAACTGATAGCTCCTTATTTCGATATGACCTTGGGAAATGATCTCACGTGACCACACGATTGTTGGTGTGTCCAAAGGTGGTTTGAGGGAAACCTTCTTTTCTCCCCGCAATTCACTACAGATCTTCACGTGTCCTTTCTCCAAAACCATGGTTTCGATTGCGACTTGCCTTCAACATTTTAAAGTTTTCACACCTTCAATCCTTGTAATGCGATGGGACAGTCGATATCACAATATTGACAGTGTTCCTGAACTAACGGATCATATCTAACCTTCTTAGATCAATGGATGTGATTTACTTTGTGATCCGGGTTGCGGGAGTTTCAAATCTCAAACCCTTCTTTTCTCCATACGACAATCTTCCGGAGTTGATGATCTACAGACACCTGTTATTTTCAATCAACGATCATGACCTCCTCAGCGAGTCCATCCTTCGGGAAATTCAATTATCAAAATTTCATTTCTTCCGTACATCAATCTTCCGGAGTTGATGATCCACTGATGCATGTCCCTCTCAGATTAACAGTCGATATCTCCTTCGGGTCTCTGGACTTCGGAGATTTAAAATCTCAATTTTAACTTTATCTCTATCACCTTTTTTCGAAGTTGACAATCCATTGAGGTGTGTCCCTCTCAGATCAATAGTCAAGATCTCCTTCGGGTCTCCTGACTTCTGATATTTCAAATCTCAACTTCGCTTCCTTCACTTTCTCCAGGAGTGTTTTTCCCGAACTGTACATATTTCTGTCATGCGTCCTTCTGGAAATCGACAGCTTGGATCTTATTCAGACCTCGCGTCTTCGATGATCTCATTTCCTTCCCAACCACAAACTCCCAAAGTGATTCACTTCGAAGTTGTGGATCATGCGCCACCTGTCAGTATTGACAATGGATGGTCCCTGGTTACTTCGATACTTCAGGACTTTGACAAGTCACTGCTCCATTTTCCTCCGGAGTGATCACCTACTGAGTAAGTAATAAGTGGTGGAGACCACTTGATGTCGGTTAATACTTCCAATTACGCTATCCTTCTACTGTAGTATATCCATGGTCGAGAATGCTCCCGAAGTGATCTTCAGATCGGACGTTTCGTGTCCACTTCGGGACTTTGGGAAAGTGCTAGTGGTAAAAATCCCAAAGTAAAACTCCCGGAGTGACGTAACTTACTTACATCACTTGATGACGTGTCATGAGCCAAGTAGCTGCCATGTGTCACTCAGATTCATGATTTTCACGGACCTGAAATACCAATTCAACTTGACACTTGTCATTGTGTGATTGTGCCATGTGTCCTTGCTAACGTAGTCTGCTGACATGGTCTGCCAAAGTGGTTCTCTCTAATCTAACGGTCATCATATATTATCCATATCCGATAGTCCTTATTAATTTCAAATTTCGTGACTTCGGGTAATTCGACTTTTCAAGTTGCCAATTCTTCTGAAGTGAGATTCCCTGAACAGTAACCTCCTCGCAACTTTAGACCTGAAACGAATGATGTTCGACAATCATGTTATTAGATCGATGGCTCAATCTATATTTAGTGCTTCTCTTCTAGCTTATCTTATCCTTCCACTTAGAATGATCCGACGACTGACGAAGATTCAGATAATCAAATTCTCAGACCTCGTGCCCCGTTTATCCTATCCTTCACTTGATTTGATTAGATGATTGTTGGTCATCTAGATCCTTGATCTAACAACCATTGTTTGTCTCTCTCATGAGCTTATGATCTCTCTGACTTGGAAGGTTTTCTAAGTGTTCAAGGGTCTCGACCTTTGCTCCTTCTGTGAGTCCTGATGACTTTGGGTCTCCTCTACGGTTTTGGAAACTGCTATCTCTTCTGAGATTTATCATCTTCTGAGCTCTCGAGGTTTGGTTCATTTTTTTTCTTGCAATCAATGACAAGAATATTCTTCCTGTAAACATGACAATAATATCCCCCTTTTGCATTGATGGAAACCCTGAAAGGATGCACTATTCTGCTTAGACCTCCAACTGTAGCATACCGAAAACACCTTTTTCTCCCCCTTTGACATCAATGCCAAAGAAAATAGAAACTGACTTTGTGCTCCCCTTGATCACATAGACTATTTTATCTTGATAACAGGGTCACGCCCAACTTGTGGCGTAGATACTCAAACTAGGATTTTGCAAGCGATTTAGTGAAGATATCAAAAATCTAATCTTTGGATAGAATATAATGCAAAGAAACAATGGTGTTGGTTACATGTTCCCTCAATAAGTGATACTTGATGGGTATATGCTTGGTCTTGGAATGAAATACAGGATTCTTTGACACACTAATGGCACTAGTATTATCACAATGGATTGGGATCAGTGCATTATAATTTACCTCCAAGTCTGCAAGTCTCTTAATCATCCAAAATACTTGGGTATAGAAAGTGACAGCTACAATGTATTCAGCCTCTGTAGTCGATAAGGAAATGGAACCTTGCTTCTTGCTCAACTATGATACAAGAGAATTTCCTAAGAAGAATGCACCTCCACTCATGATTTTCCTTTCATCCACGCAGTTAGACCAATCAACATATGAATAGACTGATAATTGAAAATTATGATTCCTAGGATACCATAGGCCATAGTTCATTGTTCCTTTCAAGTATCTGAATATTCTTTTGACAGCTAATAAATGACTTTGTTTAGGTGCAGCCTGATACCTTCCTACCACTCCAACAACATACATTATGTATGGACGGGATGTTGTGATGTACAATAGGTTGTCAATCATAGACCTATATGAAATTTGATCAACATCAGGTGGGTCATCATCCTTGATTAACTTGCATCCAGTGACCATAGGTGTGCCCATAGGTGTAGAATATTCCATTTGAAACCTTTTCAACATTTCTCTTAGATATTTATCCTGAGAAAGAAATATTCCTCCAGACCTCTAAGTAATTTGCAGACCAAGAAAAAATGACAGTTCCCCTATCATAGACATTTCAAATTCAGACTGCATGGTAGAAGAAAACCATTGTACCAATGAATCATTATTTCTTCTGAAGATGATGTCATCTACATAGACCAACACAATGAGAAAATCATTACCCTCTGTTTTGATATATAAATTGTTGTCAATTGTTCCTCTCTTGAACCCTTTGTCTTGAAGATACTTATCCAGTCTGTAATACCAGACACGAGGAGCTTGTTTCAACCCATATAAGGCTTTCTTCAGCTTGCAGAAAAATTCAGGGTTATCTGACAGTTGGAAACCCTCTAGTCGTTCCATATAGACTTCTTCTTTTAGATCTCCATTTAGAAAAGTTGACTTGACATCCATTTGATAGAATTTAAACTATTTATGACAAGAATAGGCAAGAAACATTTTAATAGCTTATAATCTTGTTACGGGCACAAATGTTACATCAAAATCTAGTCCTTCTATTTGATCACATCCTTTGCAGACCAATCTAGTTTTATTTCTTACAATATTTCCTTCCTCAATCATCTTATTTTTGAAAACCCATTTTGATCCTANCTTTTGAGTAATTCTGGAGGAAGGATTTGATGTTGATTGTTGTCCTGACTCTTCTTGTTTGGGTGTCTCTTCTCCACCTGATTCATCATATTATTATGAATCTGAGATTTTATGTTCTTCATTTTCATTATTCTCATCATATTTTTCATCTGGCTTAGTGCTTATTCTCTGTTGATCTTTTATAGGAGCTTCTTCATCAATTTGAACATTAATAAATCCTACTAATTTATGCATTCTTTTGTTAAAGCAATTGTATCCTTTACTGTTCATTTCATATCCTAAGAATATACCTTCATCAACTCTACTATCAAATTTTCCTAGATGAACATCATTATTCTTGATGTAGCATTTATTTCCAAATACTTTGAAGTGCTTGATTGATGCAGGTCAACCAAACCACAACTCATATGAAGTTTTATCATTGTTCGGCCTTAGATGTGCTTTGTTTAGAATATGAACAGTTGTGTGAAAAACCTCCACCCATAAGGTTTTTGAAATGTCCCTTTCACTCATCATAGCCCTCGCCATCTGTTGAACTGATATATTTTGGAGTTCTACAACTCCATTTTATTGAGGAGTACCTAGAATAGTATATTCTCTTTTAATTCCATGTCTTTCATAGAATTATTTGAAATATCTTGACATAAATTATCCTCCACTATCTGAGTGAATTTCCTTTAACTTCCTTCCTGACTGATTCTCAGCTAACGCCTTAAAATTTTTTAACTTCTCAAATGCATCAGATTTTTCTCTCTGAAAGGAAACCCACATAAGTCTGGAGAAGTCATAAATGACTAGAATAAAGTAATTTTCTCCTCCAGTACCTTCCTTTCACGATGGTCCACACAGATTCATATGGACAATTTTAAGTGTTTTCTCTGAAGATGTGAAACTCTTTGATTTGAATTGAGCACGAGTCATCTTCCCCATTTGACAAGATTCACATACAAAGTTATTAGGCTTAGATATTCTTGGAAGGTATTTCACAACGCCTTCATTATTCACTTTGACAATATGACCAAAATTCAGGTGTCCAAGCCTTCTGTTCCATAACCAACTTTCATCAAATTTGCTTAAATGACATTTCTCCTTATCTTCCTTCAGAACATATGAATTCTTTTTGGTTCTAACCCATTTTGAAATCAGCTCTCATGTGTTTACTGTCTTTATTTTACAATTCTTGGCAATGAAAGTGACTTCACATCCTCTGTCACATATTTGACTAAAGCTAAGAAGATTATGCTTTAAACCATCAACAAATAGTACATCTTGAGATTTGCTTTTTCCAATACTTAAGCTTACTAGACCTTTACCTCTGATCTTTCCTGGAGCATCATTTCCAAAGGTCACTCTCCCTGATTTATTTTCTTTGAGTGATAGGAGCTTACTTTTGTCACTTGTCATATGACTAGATCATCCGTTGTCAATATACCAGGGGTATTTTTGTCTTTGAGATGACAACACTAATCCACACTTGTTATCTTCATTCTACTTCCAAACCTTGATGTTTTCAGCTCTATGATTTGAATCTGGCTTATAGTTCTTTAAGCGATAGTCTGCAGCTTTATGTCCATAACTATGGTAGATGCAACATTCTGGTTCATTGAATAAAGGATCATTATGATTGTTATTCTTAATATGTGTATTTTTTCCAGCCATCACATGATTTGCAGTCTATGGTTGTTTGTTACTTGGTTGTCTCATTCTTTATTGTGCTAGGTATTTATTCCTTGGCTATATTGGTTTCTCATGTCTAAATCTTAAAGAACAATTTACAGCTTTGTGGCCAAAGTTAGAACAGTAAAAACAATATCCATAGAAACAATCTTTGTACCTGGAAAATGTTTGTCTTCCTTGAGCAGGTCGATTTCTTCCATGCTGATGATTTCCTTGAGTAGGGGGTGTATTAATTCTTTGTTCTATGGATTCAGTTATGGTATCTTTTCCTTCACTCCTCCTTGGCAACTGATTCTCTTTCTTTGTTTCTGCAGGTTTGTTGTTGTCAATGGTTATAGATTTGACAAACTTGATGGATTCTTTGTTTCTTAGTTGACCACTAATTGATCCCTCTTCATAACCCAAACCATTTTTCAACTTAGAATTCCTTTGTTGATTCAGAATGGAGGCTAATCCTTCTGAGGCTTTAATACTTGTCAGATTATAATGATATGTTAGCACAAGGGCAGAGCTAGGGTTCAATGCTTCGATAGCACACCAAAAAAACCCTAACTACCAACCCTTTCGGTAACACCTGCAAAGCAAATAAAGTCTCACTTGAGGTAGAGGCAGGGGTGGTTGCGGGACTTGGATGTTTGTAACCTTAGCTGGGACATAGATATGTGATTGTAACACCTCAACAGAGAACTTAGCAGGTATATTTCATTGATATTCATCCCTATCTTACAACACAGATAACCCTAACAACATATCAGTGTAGTATTCACACAGATCCAATATATTCAAGCACTAAGCACATCAACATAGACTATCTCTACAATTCATTCACATTATTCAACACTAAGCTATCATATTATATTCTTCTAAGCATATATCATTACACTAAGCATTTAATCACATAAACAAGAGAATAACCATAAAGCACAAAGTAGCCACAACACAGGATATACGTGGTTCACCCCTAGCCTAGGGCTACGTCCACTAACTCTTATAGTCTTTTATTATCTTCTGTCAATCAGCTACATGCACAGAGCCTCAAAATCCTACTCTGCATAGTATAGGAGATCCACACACACTTCGCTAGATCCTCCTTCCCTGAGCTAGGTCATAGCACAAAACCTTTACATAGTCTCTTACAGTTACTTGCACTTAGCTCTACAAGTTCTCAACATAGCATGCACAAATCATTTACAATCTATACTTAGCACTTAGCATGGTACTAAAACCCTTCTTCTTCTTACATCACCTAGAATTTTATTTATACATTACAAAAAGGTCCTAAACATGGGTAAACCCATGGGGAGACATCCCCATACCCGTTACATAAGCCCAAAACCCAAAATTCCATAAAAAGGGGTTGAGAGCCCGCAATCTCTGCTTTGACTTGTGCTCTACCTTTGACATCTTGTCGAAGTCCAAAAATTGGTCAAACATGATCAACAATCCTCAAAACTTGGTCAAGGGCCAAAAGGCCCCCAACACTCACATGTGACTTGTCCTGAGTCACTATGATCTGGGTAGCTCTACCCTAAAAGCCTTGAGCTGCTTCGACCTGTTGTTGTGCGACGACCTCCTACTTGGCAAACTCTTGGATAACTTGTTTGTTGACAGGTCCCTCTAAGCATTGTTCAGCTGCAGTGACGACTTGCTCCAGTTCTACTCCTCGACCTTCAATCTTTGCAAACAGTTGGCAAGCCTTGTCATGTATTGGCTGGAGCCTATGAGTCACTTCCTTAACTTTTCTATAAATGGTGTGGACCTGTTGTTGAGCAATGTTCTATTCTTTGGATCGCTTCATCCTTTTGAGTGCTGACAGGGGCTTCAACTATGCCTGTATTGTTTCTGCTTGCTGCTTTGCCTCCTAGAGCTGTGACTCTAGTGCCTTCAATTTAGGATCCTCAATGAGTCATTCATATGTCTAGGCACTACGATCACTTAGTTGTTTATATTCCATGGCAAGGGCCTTTATTCTCTCAACTGGGCTTCGAGCAGTTTCTTCTCTTTGATATCACACATCCTACAGAGTGTTGGGCACTGTTCGTAGCTCCAGATCTGTGATTCTCTATTGAAGTTGTTGGATAGATTCCACAAGCTATGCTACTTAATGTTCTACTGGTTCATCCACCTTTTTCTCTAAGCCCATCACAGAGTGAAGTGCTCTCCTAACTTCTTCCTTGACTCCGAGATGCTCTGCGAGCAAATGCTCTTTCTCTTGTTGGATCTGCACTTTCTCCTCTTCAAACTTTGTTTGAAGAGCAACCTTCTCCTATTGCACAACTCAGTGTTTCTCTATGACTACTTCTTGTACTTGCTTTAGGGCCTTTGTGGCATGTTCTCTTTCTTCATGTGCACGATGAAGGTGAGCTTTGGTCGCATCAGCTTGTCTACGGAGTTGGGTAGGCTCATCTCCTAAATCTGGTTTTTCTAATGGCAGGGGCACAGTGGATACCACATGGCTGGATTGAAGGGCCTGTTGTACCCCTCTGAGTTCTACCTCGATTCTATAGTACATTTCCTCCTTCTTGGATTTATGTTTCTACAATATGTCCTGTGAGGTGTCTGATATAGTTTTGATGATGAATTCGAAGTCATCGACCATCATAACAGTTCGCATCATTGTTTTACTATCTTTGGATTTCTTTTGGGAAGTAGGTTTTGTGAGGGAAACCTTTCTTTTCTTGGAGGGATCAGTCTCATCAATAGGATTCCTAGGTGATGTTACCTCACCTTGCTTTTGTTGATCTTCTTTGTTATTGGTCCCTTCTCTATTTACTTCATCATCACCTCCTTGTCTAGGTGATTCTGAAGCAATTTCATCTGATGCATTGCTCAGGTTTTGTACCTCTTCAGTCTTCCTCCTTCTACTGGTTCCAGGTGTGTCATGTTATTCATGACTGGCCTCTGAGTTTCCAATTAGTTTGGGATTAGACATTTATGTGGGTTTAGCCGGGAGAAGGAGCTCTATAGACCAATCCTTAGTTATCTCTTCGAGGTCCTCCTCTGTGAACTTATAGTATGACTGAAGCTCTTTCTTATGCTTGTATATGTGTGCAATGATATAAATGAAGTGTCAATTTGCATGGAACTTCATGAGAGGTATGAACCGGTGTAGGGTGTTCAACGTCATGCGAGGGGCAGCCCCAATATCTCTCTTCAATTGGAGATAGTATGTGTGGAATACTGCGTTCGACTATCACTAGTTTCCCATATCGCTCGAGTACCAAATCATGGTGAACTTCATAGTGAGCGGCTTGAATGGGTCAATGTCTGGGAAGGTCACACCTTATGGAATATCCCAAGCAGTAAACCCTATGAGGATCGGGATCTAGCTAAAGTGGAACTCATAGCCCTAATCCTGAGCTTCACGGAAATCCAATTCCAACTGGTTGACTAGGTAATTCACCCAGTTCATCTAGAGTCCTTCTACACATTTCCCGGCAAGGTCAACAAGGAATCCTATGACCTGTGTAGGTATGATCTTTCTCACAATATTTCCTACGATCAGCTGGTAGGCCAGATACACTGCACCATTCTGGATGGAAGCTACCTTGTAGCCTCACATCCCTTTTTCTACATCACCATATGTGTATTTGATCCTCTATGCCAGTGCACGATCTCTAGCCTTCCCTGGGTAGAAGTCTTGTGGGTCGAGTCCCCGCATGCTCAATCCGATGATCCTATTGATAAATGTTGGATCAATTGTGATGTGTCTGTCTAGCCATAGGTATCCACCATGGTAACATGATACCAGGAGCTTAATGCATGCTTAAACCTCCTAGTGCCTTCCAAAATGTGGAATCTTCATTACATTCAGGATGGTGGACTGCGTGAGGTTCATAGTCCATGGTTGGGGGATTATCCTTGAGTTCTTACCCTTCGTCCTGTTCAAATACTTGTAAGGAGCGAGGATGTCATAGTTCTTGCAGTCCCCTAGGTTGAAGTCGTTGAATTTTAATGTCGTGATCTTATCCTGTTGTGTTATAATTGCACGTATCCCCTTCGGGAGGTACGCAATAACCATGGTGTAATCAAATTCCCTTGATACACAGTCACGAATCACCATGCCAGCCAACAGTGGGATGTAGTCGAGCAGGATGGTCTGAATCCATGAGCAGTAGACGAAGAGGCTTGCACTTCTCTCATCGATGAAGCTTGAGCTCCAACGAACATCACCTTCTCATCCATAAGGTCAATTAGAACTTCCTTGATGACTTTCTCTGGGGCACTGAGCTCGTCCAACATGCACGCTCAGATCAGATAACTTAGGTGGATGAATGAGTGTTCAGAGCAATAGAACAGGTGTCTATTTTACTAAGCACAATGCGGTAGCAATGATTTGGCTATGATATGAATCGTAAAATTATTTTCGGTGCAATAATTGACGCAATAAGTAGACAACAGTGTAAAAGATCTCTCCAACGGACAATAAGCCTTCATTGATGCAGTTATGTCCATTGTGGTGCAGTACCAATGGTCTGATGGTGAGATTTCTGGCCATAACTATTGTTCTAACCATTCGAAGCATCGGTCTAATGGTCATAATGCCTCCAACAGTTATATTGCTCCTTCATGGAAAAGTGCCATTTGGAATTGTTTTGATATCTCGACGAAGTTCCATTTTTTCAAACCTTTCTTCTCTGAAGTCCCTTCTAGAACATTTTGCAACTTTTCTATCTTTTCTCTCTTCTTATTGAGATTTCTATCCTTCTTCCCTGTGATCTTCATCTCAGTATTCCTCTTTCCATTCTGGTTCTTATCTCCTTTTGGCATAGTAACTTCGCACTATTGAGATTCTTTCATAGGGTTAGAGAGTAATACTCCTTCTCTGTCTGGGGTAGGTGCTTCGCTCTTTTGCGAGTCGTCTTGTGTTCTTTCAGCATCCAAGTTTCATCTTAAAATTATTCTCTTTATAGACCTTCCTGTGTTAGTGCTTCTCTTCATCATCATCTGTATGATCCTTTCTTTTTTGAGGACACTTAGATGCAAAATGACCTATCTTACCATAGTTGAAACATTTGAAGGGTAGTTTACCTTTGTATTTGTCTGATCCTTTCTTCAGTCTTCTCACAAAATTTGCTTCAATCTCATCTATATCGGAGTCTGTGTTTTTCTCTACTTTAAAAGATGCCTCTCTTGTAGTGGATTTACCTTTGGTGATTCTCATTTCATAAGCAGTTAGGGTTCCAAGAATTTGAACCCGTGTCAATGTTTTGAGATCGGTTATTTCCTCTATAGCAGAGACCTTTGAGTTAAATCTATCAGGAAGAGATCTTAATATTTTCTGGACTAGAAAATATTCAGTTATCATTTGACCTAGGCCTTTCATAGTGTTGACAAGTTATTCTATACGTAAGAAGTACTTAATGATAGTTTCATCTTCATCCATATTTAACTGCTCAAATTTCAGTCTGCGAGTCTGAAGTTTTGGGTCTTTCACCTTTTCATTACCTTCATAACTACTTATCTTCTTGTCCCACATAACTTTTGTTGAAACATAGTGAATGACTTTGAAAAACTCGCCTTTGTCAATTCCACTAAGGATGGAATTCATTGCTTTTTCATTAAAGCTAAACTCCATCTTATCATCTTTTGAGGACAAGACTATGGGCTTCACATATCCCGTTTCAACGACATCCCAAACATCAGCACCCAAAGACATTAAACATGTTCTCATCCTTATTATCCAGAAGCAAAAGTTTGTTCCATCAAATAGAGGGGGTCTATTTGTTGAACTTCCATCATGACTAGTCATGTTCAAGCTTAAGGATATACCTTTGATCAAAGGCACCAGGTCTGATACCAATTGTTGGAAATATAACCGAGAGGGGGGGATGAATCAGTTATATATATAATCTTGAAACATTTCTTATTATTTTTTTATTCTTTCTAGGTTAGTATTTAATGTGTTTGATAACTTAACATGCATAGATATACAATGATCAATCACATAGAATACATAGAGACACTAGTTTTCTTGAGGAAACCCATAAAGAGTGAAAACCTCTTCTTCTTAGGATGTCAATCAAGCTCCAAATTTCATGTACATCACAGTATTTGAGATCCAACTCAAATATGAGGCTGCAACCTCTAATAGCAAGATACAACTTGGAGAGAGCACTAAATCTCAGATTTCTCTAGCACCATCTCTCAGGTTTCTCTAGCACCCACTAGATGGAAGCACCAACTCCTAGAATATCTTCTAGCACCAACTAGAATTTAGAGGACTGCAATCCTCCCTAGCACCATCCTACCACCCTAATTGAATCTTACAAAAACTTACTTACTTGATTTGTCTCTGATATGGTCTGTGATAGCTCCATGTCTCTTCTGCCTTCTTCAACTTCTATGCTCTGTTCTTCTTCTGCATCATTCTTCTTCTATGCTCTTCTCTTTTTCTTTCTACACTCAACATTGTATTTTGTTTAGCTTCTCTTCTGTATTTTATGTTTTGTGATGCATCTGCATGCTCTTCACTACACCATTGATCTCCAATTCAAGTACTATGTTGCGTCTCCTCCTACCCAAATGCATTATATCTAAGAATCATGCATTGTTCTCTGTTTTGCATGTCTTTCTCATGTCGAGTCCTCTCCCTGATCATCATTCAAACTCTTCATCTTCCCTGGTGGTTATTCTAGATCTTTTCATCATCAATGGTTGTTTTCCAAAGATTCCTTGTCTTCTATGGAAGTCACAACTCTCCGTCTTCTCTGTCAGTTATAGCCATTCATTTTTGGCTTCTTTGGCTTTTGAGCCCCTTCCTTCACATGACCATCGGCAGTGACCATACGCCTAACTTCTGAGCTCTTCGCGATCTCGATCTAACGAGTGCTAGATCCTTCTTTTGATATGACCTTGGGTGATGATCTCATGTGACCACGCAATTGCAGGCGTGTCCAAAGGTGGTTTGAGGGAAACCCTCTTTTCAACCCGCAATTCACTACAGAGCTCCATGTGTGCTTTCTCCAAAACCGTGGTTTCGATTTTGGCCCGCCTTCAACATTTTAAAGTTCATGCACCTTCAATCCCTGTAATGTGATGGGACCATCGATATCACTATATTGACGGTGTTCATGAACTGACGGATCATATCTAACCTTCTTAAATCAATGACTATGATTTACTTCATGATCCTGGATCTGGAGTTTCAAATCTCAAACCCTTCTTTTCTCCATATGCCAATCTTCCAGAGTTGATGATCTGTGGATACCTGTTCTTTTCAATCGATGATCAATATCTCCTCCGCAAGTTCATCCTTCGGGACTTTCAATTCTCAAACTCTCATTTCTTTCGTACATCAATATTCTAGAGCTGATGATCCACTGACGTGTGTCCCTCTCGGATTAATGATCGAGATCTCCTTTGGGTCTCCATACTTCAGAGATTTCAAATCTAAATTTTAACTTTATCTCTTTCACCTTTTTCTGGAGTTGAAAATCCATTGACGTGTGTCCCTCTTAGATCAACGGTCGATATCTCCTTCAGGTCTCCAGACTTCGAAGATTTCAAATCTCAATTTCTCTTACTTCACTTTCTCTTGGAGTGTTTTTATCGAACTGCACATATTTCTGCCATGCGTCCTTCTATCAGCCAATGGCCTGGATCTTCTTTGTCCCTTGAGTCTTTGGCGATCTCGTTTCCTTCCCAACCACAAACTCCCAAAGTGATTTTCTCTGGAGTTGTGGATCGTGCAGCACCTATCAGTCTTGACAATGGATGATCCCTGCTTACTTCGAGACTTCGAGACTTTGACAAGTCACTGCTCCGTTTTCCTCCAGAGTGATCACCTGCTAAGTAATTCATAAGTGGTGGAGACCTCTTGTTGCCAGTTAATAATTACACTTACACTATCCTTCCACTGTAGTAGATCAATGGTCGAGAATTCTCCCAAAGTGATATTCAGATCGAACGTTTCGTGTCCACTTCGGGACTTCGAGAAAGTGCTAGTGGTAAAACTCCCAAACTAAAACTCTCAGAGTGACGTAACTTACTTTCATCACTTGATGACATGTCATGAGTTGAGTACATACCACGTGTCACTTAGATTCATGATTTGCATGAACCTAAAATGTTGATTCAACTTGACACTTGTCATTGTTTGATTATGCCATGTGTCCTTGCTGACGTAGTCTGCTGACATGGTCTACCAACTTGGTTCTCTCTGATCTAATGGTCATCGTATATTCTCTAGATCTAATGGTCCTTATACATTTTGGATTTCAGGACTTTGGGTAATTCGACATTTCAAGTCGTCAATTCTTCTGAAGTGAGATTCCTTGAACAGTAACCTCCTCGCAACTTTAGACCTGAAACAAATGATGTTCATTGTTCATGTTCTGAGATCGATGGCTCGATCTATCTTCGGTTCTACTCTTATATTTTATCATGTCCTTGCACTTAGAATGATCTGACGACTGATGGAGATTCAGATAATCGAATTCTCAGACCTTGTGCCCCTTTTATCCTATCCTTCACTTGATTTGATAGGGCGATTGTTGGTCATCTGGATCGTTGATCCAATGGCCATTGTCGCTCTCTCTCCTAAGATTCTGATCTCTCTGACTTAGAAGGTTTTCTAAGTGTTCAAGGGTCTCGATATTTGCTCCTTCTACGAGTCTTGATGACTTTGGGTCTCATCTAGGCTTCTAGAAATTGCTATCTCTTTTGAGCTTTCTCATCTTCTGTGCTCTCGAGGTTTGGTTCATTGTTGTTCTTGCCATCAATTACAAGAACATTCTTCCCGTAAACATGCCAACAATATGCTAATCTAAGTAAGAACATATTTTATCAAAATAATATTCACTACTTAGGGCATATCATTTCAACAGATAGGATAACAGTGGATCTTGAGAATATAGAGGCCATTAGAGGATGGTCAGGGCTAAGAAATGTCACAGAGGTCAAATCAATCATGGGTATTTTCAGTTATTACTAAAGATTCATAAAATTATTCTCAAATATTTTGATCCCAATCACTTCCTTGCAAAAGAAGGGAGTGAAATTTGAATGGACTCTCAAGTGTGAAGATAGTTTTCAACGGTTGAAAGACATATTGGCAAGTGCGCCAATATTGAAGATTGTAGATCTAGATGAAGATTTTTTTGTGTGCACTTATACATGCAAGGAAGGGATTGGTGAAGTTCTCAGTAAAAATTACTATGTGGTATGCTTTGAGTCTAGAAAATTAAAGGTGCATGATAGGAATTATGCTACCCATGACTTGGAATTAGTAGCAGTTGTACATGCATTAAAAATGTGGAGACATTACCTCACGGAAACAAAATTCATATTAAGTAAAAAACCACTGTGGTTTGAAGAGTTTTTTTGTACAACCCACATTAAATGTTGGACAAACAAGATGGCTTAAGTTCCTTAGTGAGTATAAATTTGAAATTAAACATATAAAAGGAAATAAAAATCAAGTGGTTGGTGCACTTAGTAGGAGAACACATGAAGTGCATGTCGCAACCATCAACATGTGTAGAACTGATCTAAGAGATAAAATCATTGAAGAAACAAATCTAGATCAACAATATTCAAAAGCAAAAGAAACATTACAACAAGAAAATTTACAACAAAAATTTGATTTTTATGAGTTGAAAGAAGATGGAGTTCTCATGTACAAAGACAAAGTATATGTGCCAAATTCTTATGAGTTGAAAGGCAATGCTAAGGGAAATTCATAATGTGCCATATGTTGGACACCTTGGATACCAGAAGACAATTGTAGCTATAATAATCCAATACTTTTGGCTAGGAATGAAGAAATAATTGGCTAATTACATAGTCAGATGTCTAGAGTGCCAAAGTGAAGACTGAGCATAGACATGCAGCAGGGTTGTTACAGCCATTTCCCATTCTAGAGTGGAAGTGGGAAGTTTCCACAGTGGATTTTCTCATAACAATGAAGAAAAATGATTCCATCATGGTGGTGGTGGATAAATTAACTAAAGAAACACAATTTATTCCAATGAAGACGACACCTAAGGTAACAAATATTGCATAAATCTATATGAAAGAAGTTGCTAGGCTACATGGAGTGCCTAAGAAAATAGTTTCAAATGGGGATCCAAAGTTTACTTCCAATTTTTGGAAGGGGTTGTTCAAAGGATTTGGGACAAATTTAAATCTTAGTACATCGCATCACCTAGAGTCACATCGGAAAACATAGAGGACTAACAAAATAATTGAGGACATGCTCAGAATGTATGTGATGGATCAAACATCAAAGTGGGAGGATTATATCAATTTAGTGGATTTTCCTTACAATAATGAGTATCATGCCTCATTAAAAATGAGTTTGTTTGAAACATTGTATGGAAGAAAAGTGTAACACACCAGTGAGTTGGGATAATCCAACAGACATAGCATTTGTTGGGCCAGATTTGTTGAAGGAAATGGAAAATTAGGTGGAAACGATTAAGTAGAATTTAAAGGCTACCCAAGATAGAAAAAAACATTATGTAGATAAGAATAGAGTGTTTAGATATTTTAAAGTGGGAGAACATGTGTTCATAAAAGTGAAGGTGAAAAAAAGTTAACTAAGATTAGGAATTGCCTGAAGTTGGGAGAAAGATATTGTGGACCTTTTGAAATATTAGAAAAGATAGGGCCAATTACATATATGCTAGCATTTTTTTCATTCATGAGAGTGCATAACGTATTTCATGTATAATTATTAAAGAAATGTGTGCCTGACCCTAACCACATAATTGATTGGAATGTGATCTAGGTGGAGCACGAAGGGGATTCCCGGGTGGAACCAATACGCATCCTCGACCAAAAAATTCAAAGTGCTCAAGAAAAAATCCATAGGGATGGTAAAGGTTCAAAGGATATGCTATTGTCCTGGGATCATGAAGAAAACATGTGGGAAGAACACCACAATGTTTTGTCAAATTTAAAGAAAACAAAATGCAAGACTCCATTTTGAGCAACTACAATTCCAGAACCACATATGCAAGTCCTAGAGAAATGCATGGGGGGGGATGATAAAAGAATGGAGAATTCCTTAGGTTATCCCTGATAAATGAATGGAACATTACTTGGGTTATCCCTAATAAAAAAATGGTGCATTCCTTGGGTCAGTGGGTTGAGAGGAACAAGAGATTATGGTTGGAACTGTTGTTGGAGATGTGAAATTGTAGAATTTTATTTTTTATTATATATATATATATATATATATATATATATATATAGATATATATATATATATCGACATGGTGTGCACCGAGGACAATGCACAATTGTAGGGGAGGGGGGATGTAACATCCCCACTATAATCACAAGTTTAATTAATGCTTAATGTATATATAATATATGGCCATGACCAATTGATGTATATGTGAAATGTATTTCTATGTTTTAATAATAAAATGTGATGTCAACTTCTAAGGGGACATAGACAAAGATGGGGGATAAATTAATCCACAAGAGAGGGGGGGGTCTATGATAATTTCTAAGAGAGGGGTCTAAGGGGTAATTAACCATGTCTATTAATTCAACCCACATTCCTAAATTTTATCATAATTATGTATTAAACTCTATTTTTTATTGAGTGTTCCCAAAGCCAGTCATTGAATGCATGTAAGAGGGTGGGTGTGATAAGTCACATCCAATAGTTATTAGGATCATGGAGGATGAGTAAAATCAACTCGGGGAAGTGTGTGAGTCAAGAAACATAGCCAAAGGGAGAAAATTTATATGGGAAACCACAATAGTTTTAAATAGTCAATGTTTTTGCATGAACAAGTAGAGAACAAGAAAGAGAGATTGGAACTGAAAAAACCATGGAGGGAAAATTTTGGAGCATGTTGGAGCATATTTGGAGCTGAAAAATGAAGATTCAGGTTATCAGGCCCGAGGATTGAACTCCTTTGTGAGTTTCACTATAACAACAAGTGTTTGATGTGGTTTGTTGTTAGTTTTTCAGTGAGTTCCCTGGATTTCCCAACAGAGATATTCCTAGTTACTTTTTCCAAAGAGATCCCGATAAATGAATGGGACACCCGAGG
>JASDQU010010037.1:107822-125638 GCA_032191745.1 Picea mariana | reverse complement strand
GGGGGGGGGGGGAGCCCCTCATACAGTAACATTACTGCCAATGACAGGGCTGGGACGAGGGTCAAATGACCTACCTTTGAGCCACCGCCACATCTACGAGAGCAGGTCCTCTCGAAAGAACAGAGACTTGGGAAGGAAATGGATGTGGAAGCAAGATCATCCCATCCAAAAGCACCTCGTGGATGGGAACCAAGAAAATGCAGTCTAGAATCAGACAAACCACCTCTCTATCTCATTAGTTTGAACAAGGTCAGTGAGCACACCTAGTTCATGAGAGAACATGCTCTAATCGGTAAGTTCCTTGGCCTCTAGCCCTCTAAGAGAGACCCAAATCGGTGGATCAAGAACTGGTGGAACCCCAAAGGAGGCTATGAGGTTCAACTAAGCTCCAAAGGATTTTTCATGATCATTCTCTACAACCTCGAAGACAAGGATAGACTCTTCGATAATGGGCCATATTTCTACAACTCAGCTGGGCTATTCCTGAGGTTCTGGAAAGACCGCTTTAGCTCGAAAAAGGAGGATTTCACAATGGTGCAAGTATGGATCAAACTATACTCTCTACCCCAAGAATTATGGTTGGAAGAAATACTCATGGGAATAGAGAATACATTGGGGAGGTATGTCAAATCATCGGAAGCCACAAATCATAGAAAATACACCTCCTATGCATGAATATGTGTCTACATGGACATCTCAAGAGATCTACCCAGATCAAGTACTCTGGAATACCAAGATGAGGATTGGAGCCAAACTATCGACTATGAACACATACCCTTTCACTGTAGAAAATGCCATGAGCATGATCACCTCTTCAGAGACTACCCCTCTGAATTCCCAAGGTCCCAACACAGAAGAATCTAAGCAAAAATATGGATTCACCACAATTATAGGATGAAAGAAAAACCTGCCAAGGAAACAGAATCCTAGCACAACTCCAAAGATCTCCACCAAAAACTCCTATGACATCCTAAATAAGTTACCGGAAGATGAGGACATCCAATACCCACACAAAGGAAAATATCAAGAGAAAGGAAAAAGTCAAGCCAACCCTTCCCCCAAACAGACCCAAGAAACCACCCCAACATAAATACTTGGGACAAATTTGGACACCCAGATGCAGTTGAATGATCAAGATCTAGAGGACATAAATCTGGAAAAACTTGAAGAAGCACCCAATCATAAGGATATGAAAACCATTTCAGTAGAACAACTCTGCAAAGTCCACAAAGTATTCATTGACTCCACTATCAGATCCACATCCCGGTTGGGTGTAGCCATAGAACCCAGCACAGACTCAAAATGTGCACCACAGGAAAACAAAATAAGGGGATGCAAATTGACCCAACAGCTAATCAAAGAAGCAGGTAATCTCCTACTCAATTCAGGACAGATCCAAAGGCTCTCAGAGGGATACCTTCACCCACCTCTACATTCATAATGATGAATATAATCACTTGTAACATCAGAGGACTTAACGATAGATCCAAACAACAGATCCTCTGAGACTGCATCAAGGCAGAAAACCTAGATATACTCCTGCTTCAGGAAACTAAATGTGTAGGAACAGAAGCAGAAATCATCTTTCATCGGAGATGGCGTGGATGAGACTTCATTTACTCTGATTCCATGGGCACTTCCAGGGGACTAGCCATTCTATAGAACCCTAATACTGTCACATTAATTCGACCCTTTTCCAACATATGCATGCTCATGGCGCACTTCATGGTCACAGGGTCAAACAAAGAAGGATCCATCACCAATGTCTATGGAATGCAAAGCCCAAATGATAAATAAAGCTTCCTGAAAAGAATAGGCCACATCAAAACACTTATGGATATGCCCAACTGGGTCTTGGGGGGAGAATTCAATATGATCCTAACGTTGGAAGAAAAAACTAGAGGAACCAAGCACCTGGAGCAAGAAAGTGGTAAGTTCAAAACACGTATTGAACAGCTAAACCTAGTAGATATTGAAACTCAAAATGGCATGTTTACTTGGTCCAATCGCAGATCAGGACACCAGCAAGTGGCTTGTCGTATAGATCGCTTCCTTATAACGGAAACCCTCCAAGAGGAGGATCCTTCCATGGAAGCCAATATCCTACCAAAAATAGGATCGGATCACTGGCCCATTTCTTTCTGTCTGGATACATATGATACTCCCAAGCTCAAACCCTTTCACTTTGAGAAATTATGGTTCTCCCACTCTGACTACCCTTATCTTGAAAATTCTTGGTGGGCCAAGGCAGCAATAGATCATGGGACCTGCATGTATAGATTCCAGTAACACCTTAAAAACTTAAAGCAACATCTAAATCTTTGGAACAAAACTACCTTTGGAAACATATTCCAATGCATGTAGGAAATTGAACATAGACTAGAAGACCTGCAACGAACTTTCATTCCAGGATTCAAGTCACCAAACCTCATGAAGGAACAGGAGGAACTCCAAGAAGAACTAGATGACCAGAAAAAGCAAGAATAAATTTTGTGGCACCAGAAATCCAGATTTTAATGGCTCAAAGAGGGCGAGAGGAACACTAAGTTCTTCCATTGCGCAGTGGTACACCACAGATACATCAACAAGATAACCTAGATGGAATATGCCCAAGGAAATCCTATACACGAACACAACCTTATTGTTGGGGAACTAAACTCCTACTACAAAGAGCTTCTCACAGAAACCAATGATAACAGGGAAGATGCCATACAAAAAATAACCAGGAACATACCCATGCTAGTTATGCAAGAACAAAATGAGGCCTTAATGAGACCTATTACCCAATAATAGGTGGACCATGCAGTCAAGGAAATGCCCTCGGAAAAATCGCCAGGTCTTGATGGCTTCACCATGAATTTCTTTCATCATTGTTGGGACTTAATAAGGGAAGAAGTCTGGCATGTAGTGGAGGAATCTCGAACCTCAGAATAGGTACTCTCATCCCTCAATGCCACCTTTCTCACCCTCATCCCGAAAGAGGAAAGATTCACTCACCCATAGTAGTAGAGGCCAATTTCCCTTTNGATCTTTCGCCCTTCCACATAGCCAATTTCCCTTTGTAACGTTATCTACAAAATCATCACCAAGGTTATAGCCACTCACTTAAATCCAATCCTCCCCTTTGTCATCTCCAAAGAACAAACTGGCTATGTGGAAGGGCGAAAGATCATGGATAGCATCATCCTTTCTCACGAGGTTATCCACTCACTAAAGACAACCAAAATCCCAGGTATTCTCATCAGACTCGACCTTTCAAAATCTTTCAACAGACTAAGTTGGCAGTACCTTCGCTCTATGCTCGAATCCTTTGGTTTTGATAAACTTTGGGTGAATTGGATTCTCAACCTCACTTCTTCAGCCTTATTCTCAATAATAGTTAATGGAGTCCCATCACAACCCTTCTCTCCCACTAGAGGCATCCGACAAGGAGACCCTATCTCTCCCTTCTTGTTTTTCCTCATGGCGGAAGGACTAGGTTGATACATCAAGGCGGCGATTCTGGATGGCTCTCTGCTTGGCCTACCTCTTCACAATATCCAACCTTCACCCTCTCACAATTGTTCATAGATGAAACCCTACTTATGAACACCCCAATGGCAAGTGAAGCCAACAAACTCCACTCTATTCTCTCTTACTTTGAGGAAGCTTCAAGCATGGCTCTCAACTTGGACAAATCTAAGCTCTACTTCTTCAACACATCGATCGTTGTCCAAAATCACATCTCTCGACTCCTTGGCATTCCCAAGAGCTCCCTTCCATCCAACTACCTTGGCATCCCCCTCATGGGAGAGCCAACACACTCTATTTCTTGGGACAACCTACTCCTTTCCATCTCTCACAGGCTAAACAACTAGACCTTCAGACCTCTAAGCATTGTGGCTTGCCTAGTCCTTCTTAAGTCATTCTTGCAAGCCCTGCCCACCTACCTCTTTACTTCCTTGGCAGCACCTAAATCGATCATCAGAGAAATCAAGGGCCTCCAACAAAACATTTTATGGAATGGACATCAACCTAACAAAAAATGGGCCTTGGTAAGCTGGGAGAATCTTTGCAAGCCCAAAAATCTAGGTAGTTGAGGCCTTCACAACCTTGGAAAGCTAAATGAATTCATGGGAGAAAAAATGTGGTGGTGATGGCTCATGCATCCCACAGAACTATGGAGGAAAATTTGGAAATAGAAGTATGCCCCGACCACCCGACATGATCAGCTAATCCGACTCAACGACCCAATCTAGGGATCCATCATCTGGAATACGGCCTAGCATAATCGTCTTCTAGTCCAAAAGCATGCCTTTTGGGAAATCCAGAATGGGGAAAGCACTCAATTTTGGCAGAACTATTGGCAACGACAAACACCCCTAATCAATCTAGAAGAACTTAGCCCCCTCGAGCAAGCACTACAATAGGAATCCTTCCAACGGGTCAAATATCTTTGGAGAACAATGGATAGGGACATGACTTGGAGGCAATGGAGATCATAAAATCAGGACCTTCAGCTCTCTGGAGAAGTGGACCTCCAGGCCTAGCATGATTGTGAGAGACATAGGAAAATCCCAATATGGGAAGGTTCGGACATTCTTAGGTGGGGTTACTCTACAACAAGCAACTTCTCAGTCAAAGAAGCATGTCACCTACATGGGAAAAACTAGCAACATGTTGCAGAGCGCATATGGAGCATAATTTGGAATTCTTCCCTCTGGCCCAAAGTTTCAATTTTTCTCTGGCTCACAGTTCAAAATCGCATCCTCACCTGGGATAATCTCAAAAAAAGGGGCCTCATAGGCCCTTCAACCTGCACTCTTTTCCAACAACAATAGAAGACAATGGATCACCTCCTCAACAATTTCCCCTACAGCTAATGGATTTGGGACCAAGGATCCCAAACGATGCGTCACTCGAGCCATAACAGGAATAGTATCCGAGATACCTTAGAGAACCGGGACTTGATCTCTTTTCACAATATTATCCTTGAGAAAATTTGGCAACTTCTCCCAGGTTTCACCCTCTCCCAGATATGGAAGGAAAGAAACAAAAGGATCTTCCACTCAAAAGCTTCCCCTCCTGCCTCGGTATGGGAGAAAATAGCGAAGTGCATATGTGAAACAATCAAGAGCAAGTCATGGACCCCAAGCAACTTGATCTGTAATAAAGAGGAGAAATGCATCCTACAAAATTGGAACCTCAACATGCACAACCAGGAAACTACGAATACAGTTATACAACCTCCTTGTAGCCCAAGAATCTGGTCCCCACCTCTAATGGGCTTCATAAATATTAATTTTGATGGTGCCTCAAAAGGTAACCCAGGACCAACAGGATATGGGAAAATTCTCAGAAACTCAAATGGAGAGATCCTTCACCTTGTAGCAGGCTTTCTGGGTGAAAATACAAACAATGCAGCTGAACTTCTAAGACTGCTAAAAGGCCTCAAGGTAGAAATTGGCAATCAATATCAGAGAATCATCATAGAGGGGGACTCTTAGATCATCATTCAACTCATAACCATAATTCTTCATGGTGAACATCCTTCATAAATCTCACCCAGCTAGCGTCTTTTGGGATTATTGGAAGATATTGGATTGATCCTCTGTCCCAACCTCACCATTATCCCCTCTCACATAAAAATTAACACCGACAAAGTCATGGAATATCTAGCAAATGAGGGAGTCAACACCCAGATTGAACAAATCCACTAGAAGGCTCTAACTTCTGACTGCACCGATCTCTCGAAGCGTTGCCAAGACCTCTCCAATAATGATTTACTACCCATGGATGGGGTGCCATGTAGACCACCAGAGACACATGGAGTGGAGCCAGTCCTGGCCATAAATGAGGCCGACTGACTCCCATCCCTTCAACATTAAGGATGGGAACTGGCTCCATCTATCACCCACCTGATCGAGGAATCACCCCTCGCGCGATAAGTCTAGTTATGTAGCTCACCTATGCAGAGGAATTAATGGCATTGAATGTCCCGTTGGCCCTCTTGCTCATAACATGCCTGATCCATGTCTTCTTCCACTTCTGACTCATTTTTCAATATATCTACAACTGGAAACCTCAGAGCAGTGACCCTCATGCCCTCTGCACAAAATTTACCTATTGCTTCACCTCGATGCCCCGTAAGTGAGGGAAGCCAAACTGTGGCTCAACCTGATACTCCTTTGCTTCCAGATGGAGGCGGATACAAAGAATGGAAAGAGCACTCTCCATTGATCAGACCCAAATCCTGCATAGAAGGATTGAGCTCAAAATTCCTCCCAGGTTGTTGGTTGCAAAAGCTATCGTGGAGCCACCAATGGCACACATTGAAGAAGTTACCCTGGAGGAGCCAATTCAGGACCCTCTAGAGTATCTCCTCTTCACGATGTCAGACAATTGGGATCCACCAAGTGATTTTCGAGTGATATCCTCCATGCTTGTCACCAAGAAACAACATGATGGTGAGAATGAGATGACACAGGAATAATTCTCCACCTGCTTCATTGAGGAGGAGATACCAGAAGAAACTGCCTCTCAGATGGCACACCCAAAACTTGGAGCCACCTTGGATGAAAGCGAACGAAGTCATGGAGCTGGTAGGAAAGAAAACCTGAAATAGACTGGAGAAGTAGCTTCAAGTAAGCCAATGGAAATGCATCTGAGCGAAATGACAAGGGAGGGTGGCATAGTCTTCATGCCACCTCCCATGTCCTCCATGCAAAATTAATGGCGTGTCCCGCCACCTCTCCTCCACCCAGACCTCCTTGAGTTTCTTTTTGATCTGCAGAGCTAGATGGTGGACCATGTCCATCGTGGCACCCTCATGGGCCATTGTTTGGAGATGCCTAACTTACTTGCAATTTTTTTTCATTCTAGCTAAGGATTATGCTCAGGATATGGATGCCACCTCAGATGCCACTGGGTAACTTTCATGGTATTGCTTTAAAATTCTAGTTTTAATTTTACAACTTTGTGTATGATTCTAGTTAATCTCTATAAGAAAATAGTCAAAGTTAAGACAATGACACTCCATCAGTCCTGGTTTCCTACGGGCAAGACTGTTGGTAAACTAGTCTATTTTGGACAAGGGATGACACCGTTTCGATTTCCGCTTAGGTGGTGGAACATATGGAAATCCAGGAACAATTGTATTTTTTCCAATTAATATAGCAGGAACTTCCCTCTTTTTACTTAAAACAATAATAATAATAATAATAATAATAATAATAATAATATTAATAATTGACAATAGTTAAATCCATGTGGGTAATTAATAGCTGGAAGCTATAGGAAATTAATTAGATAGCAGAAATTATAGTTTTGTGATTTTTCCACACGTAATGGACTTTAGCTGGGTTGGGGGAGATTACAAGACCTGATTGATTGTGCAAGGGGCCAAGTCCCAAAAATCCATCCATTGATAGAGATATGCATCACCAACTTGACCTTCCTGGCTTGGATTTGAAACTGCAACTATAAATTCCCATTGATAGAGTTCCATCATGCCAAGTTAAATGAGCAAATTGTATAGTTTTAAAGACAAAATCATTTCATCTTTTTAGATAAAAAAATATCTATATCTAACAAGTTGATATTCTATGTGAAACTCTACAACCCATGGGAGTTGGCCACTAAGGATATTATAATTCTAGTGATGTCACCAAGGGGGGATTGACCATACATGTTAGAGACCCAAGTCGTGGTGGCTTGGCATATGCATAGAGCCAAAAAATATGCTTGACAATTTCATTGTTGTGATAGAGGGGACATTTGGGTTGCATAATTCCTAGATACTTCAGGCACTAGCCAAGAGGAAGGCTACCTAGAGTCAAAGGCCAAGGAAAAACAACCTTCTTAGGCTCAATGAAATAAATACACACTGAATGTAGAAAAAATAGCCATTTAGAGGGTTGACATCCTATATAGCTTGTTAAGATTAACATCAAGCCTAGCTCAAACACTGATCCATTTATACCCATTTATAGGTTTATATTTCTTAAAAGGCTTAGAGACATTCCATCAATAATGCTTCCACCACATGTGATACAAATACCCATTTTGATAAATAGGTCATCCATACTCAAATCCTACACCTTTTCGATTATAGTTATACCAATATCACAAGCTTGAATTTGGTCTTGAGCATCATCCATGGCTTCCAATGGTCAACCTTATGGCGATAAAGTTCTTTGGCATGAGGGATGTCCTTCCTAAAGAGTTTCTTAACCGAAAACCATGTGGAATGTTCTAAATATTTTCCTTCAAAAAGGAAAAAGAGTGAGCATCAAATGTAGTGTTCATTGAATGAGGCAAGTGCACAGGGATTCCCCCTTCCAAATTAGTATCCCTTTAATGTATTCCCATGCATTCCAAATTATGTGGGTCACAAATGTGCCCTAAATATGAAAATTTGTAGGAGTAAGAAATTGGGGTCCTTGAAGAATAAATTTACACAGTAAAACCTTCTAGTTTTCATGGCCATTCACTTCTTTGATAACCCACTTACAACATCGAGCATGATCTTGATGAGAAACACTGATCATCACTTTTCAAAGTGAAAAACAAATCCGAGTTAACTTGGTGAAAACTTGTTTTTCCCTATAGGATGGCCTATAGTAAGTCTCGCAAGGGCTACTCCAGTCGTTGGTAGTTCACCTAGGAAGGGACCCGATAATATGAATAATAGACATGTGTTACATAAATAGGGAATTTGTTGTAGATTTGGAATCTCGCAGCTAATAATAAATGCCAAGAAAACCATTTGTCTATATTCTTGGAAAGCCTCTAAAGCACAACATCCCACAAGATTTTTTGTGAGGCATGAAAGGAAAAGGGATCCTAGAGAATTTAAACACTTGGCATTGTTGAATCCAGGACCAATGATAACTTGTTAGCCACTTAGGAGTAGTTTCTTGGGAAATAAGATAGCATTGGGTTTTCACTTATTGAATTTTAGAGCCCAAAGCATCACTAAAAATATGAATGCATACTAGTGTGTTTTCGATGGATTCTCTATCCTCTAAGAAGGTGAGAAAGGAGTCATTTGTGAAGTGTTCATTGACCATCTAGCCAATGTTTGGTTTGGGAAGGGGAATGCACCAAATCAACCCCTCAATAGTTTTGTGGTGGTGCAAGTAACTCGAAGCTTAGGGGCCAAAGATTAGCCTTGTTTGAGTGAATGGAAAATCCCATCACCTTAATACTTAGTGCAATTGATAGAAAGACATGTTGAGACATAAAAAAAAGGGGTTTCAATGACTTGCACATACCCTTGGACTAAAAATAGGGTCTAAAACCTAGTTAAAATGTAGGTCCATTCCAATTGGTCATAAGCCTTCTCAAAGTCCAAATTTATGAATAGTGATTTGAGCTCAAGAATCTAAGACCACTCTATATTTTCCCATAGTGTAATTACCTTATCTAAGATGAATTGACCCTAGATAAAGTTCTATTTTGGTGTGATGATCTTGGAGATAACATACCTAATTTTGAGAGTTAAGGCCTTAGCCAAGATCTTGTAGGATACATTGAGCATGGTAATTGACCATGAACTAGTAATGAGTTTAGCGTCCCCAACATTGGGGATAAGATTGATAAAACATTGGTTAATGATTGCCCCAAGGGATTTTTCTACACAACTTCCTTTTAGACATGGAGAAGGTCAGTTTCAACATGGTCAAATTCAACAAAAGTCATTGTTATCTTGAATAATTCACACAAAAACCCGTAAAATCTTGAGGACTTATCATTGGCCATTGTCATCAGGGTTTTGTCATCTTAGGGAGGTGTTGAGTTCTCAACAATCCCTCTATGTGTTGAGAAAAAATTATGCCCCCTCCTATTTATTTCTTGGTTTATATTTGATCTCATTTTCTCACAAACTTGCAACATGATATCTTTTCATTCCATTTAGATGAATAAGTAAATTGGGATTGTCATGTTTCACTCTCTTGATCACAATTTTGCTTCGTTTTTTACTTGATCTGATGTTTTTTTAAGGGTTTATTTAGCTTCTTTACATTTTCAATTTTTCTGTGATTTTCAAATAGGGTTTAATTACAAATTAAGTCCCCTTTGTTTTTCAGTAATTGTCCTTTTCTCCCTATTTTCACATTAGATTTGATGGTCATTTCAGCCCCCCTTTTTCCACCTTTAGATTTTTTTATTCAAATTTCCTTTTGCTTATGGTGAGTTTCCTTTTGTCTGAGTTCTTTTTCTTTGTTTGAGGCTTTCTTATTTTCCCCTGTCCAAGTCAAGCTTATGTTTCAAACACAATTTCCAATCCTTTAGTTCATTTTTTGAACTTTTCTTTACACCCTTTGATTTTCATATCAAGCTTGATTGTCGCATCGCCCCCCCTCCTTTCTCGCTTTGTTCTTCCATGTTGGAGATATTACACACACATAGTATTTTCATTTGATTTTATTTTTCTAAGTTTATTTGGCTATGTTGAGGGTCCCTTGGTCTGATATATTCTCCCCTCATTCAGGATATTCTCCCCTAGACAAGGGTGCCATATACCCTCCATTCAATCCTCAATTACCTTTCAATTAGACTAGTTGAGTGAAGTGTTTGTAACATTCCCAACCACCCAGGTCAGACCATGCTACCACAACCTTAGAAGCCTGTTGGACTATGCCTCAATTAAAATTTGTGGAAGACATAATACATATAAATTTAATATATGATTTACATTCTACTATCACACAACATAATGAATAAATAACAGTAAAATCATACATGCAGTATTCATAGGAAAACCCATAAACATAACATCATATATAAATACACAACATGTGACCAAACATGGAAATGGTACTTATATTTTAATTGAAGTATACCAACTACATGCAGACCTTCCACGAACCTCCTGGCCATAGAACACACTTATCATCACTCTCAGTAGTGGGTCACCCCCAAGCTGGGCCTAAACTCCACTCGAGAAAAGGTATTCCTAGGCTAGGTAGGGACAACAGGAAACTACACAGTGTTACACATCAAAATTACTCACTTCAATAGTGTCGCAAGTGTCATCATTACAAGTGTTATAAATGTCGCATATTGTCTGCAAGTTTCGCATCTTGACCACAAGTGTTTCAAGTGTCACAAACATCATACTACCTTCTTCCCTATGTCGTGCCTCTAACAACACCACAAAGAAACTTAAGACACCCCAAAGACTAGTTTTGAAGAAGAGAAATCACTTGACAAAGGGTACAAACCTTTTTCCACTAAAAGAACCACTCAAAAATGGATTTTAAAAAGGATCACTCCCCTACCCACTCACAGGGAGTGCTAGCACTCCCTGAGCCTCTTTGGGGGAGTGTTTGAGTGCTCTATGGACCCTTTTGGGGGAGTGCTACCCTTTTCTGACCAAGTTTTTGGTTTGTTGAGACAAATAAGGGAAGAATCCCTCAATTCCTGAAGGTGGTTGGATTCGAATAGATGGTCAAGGCATGATCTTAGGGAAGATCCTCAACTGAAGGAGAGGAATCCTCAACTTATCCCAAATATCTCTCAAGTGGTTGGACCTCTCCAAGGTTATATAAGGAGGCCTTGTCATGGTGAAAGGGGGGATGTAGATTGAGCATTACACCAAACTTATGATCCCATAAGTGAGATGTCATCAAAGAAATCAATGGAGATTACTTGATAAAAGGGGTTGGACAAGGAGAACTGGAAGAAGTTGTTGCACCTTCATTCAAAGGATTGTAAGTACTTTTACTTGTTCTCATTAATAATCAATGCTTGTCCTGTTTCTTTCAAACTTATGCTTGTTCCACTTGAGTTTGTCTGCAGTAGATGGATCTATGTTTGAGCTAATCTCAGTAGAGTAGGAATTCTTTTGTACCTTTGTTTGTTTTGCAAGACCTATCAAGGAGCTCAGGATCGAAGCTCAGCCAGGACTTTGCAAGGACAAATGTCGCTAATAAGGTACATATATTTCTCTTTATATTTCATTTATTAGCTTGATTAGATATAAAAGGAATTCATTTTCCATGTTAAGCACTTTTCTGTCTTGGCCTTAGGAGTCTAGAGACCAAGAGGGAATCCACTTGTCCGCAGGGGGATTCACCTACAACAGAAATTGGCGACTCCGCTGGGGAGGAGCTATAATTTTTGTTTCCATTACCAGATCTTGTTTTGGCCCTTTTCCCACTCACTTGACCTTCTCCATATTGTTTTTTTGATTCTTAGATTTGTTTGATTCTTTTTGAGCGAATCCACTTGAATTTCCTTGATTTTTTGAGTTTCTGGGCATTTTTCTGAGCTTTTGAAGCAGATCGCTCCCCTACCCTTGTTATCAAAGTGTTAACACTGCCTGTTGGTCTTACATAGAGTGTTGGAGCACTCTAGTTCCCCTTACACCAGAGCGCTACCCCATTTTCAATGAAAAATCCTCTAGGTTTTCAGTTTCTGAGTTCAGTTTTTGCCTTTTTCATTTGCTGAGGGTCTCATACTCTCAGTCTATCTTGGTATTGGCCTTCAACACCCTGTTTTCTAAGGATTGATCTCTTCTTGTTTTGGAATTTGACATTTTCTTTCCTTGTCTTGAAGTCACTCTTTGTCTTTGCTGACCTAGAGCTAACTTGATTTTTTCCTCTCCTTTATCTGACTGAGTGGAAGCTTTTGTGAGGAAATCCAAAGGTCTGTGAACCTTTCCGTTTGATCTTTGAGGTCAGTTTTCTAACATTTCTCTTTTGTTTGAGGTTTGTTTTTTGTTCTTGTTTGCAAATTTGGTTATCTTTGTCCTTCTTGTCTATTTCATGACGAGAGTGTATTTTTTGTTTTGTGTGAGGTTTGATTTTGATTGTTTAATCCTGAAGTCTGATTGAAATTAGAAGATTTACATCTGATTATCATTCACATATAAGAAAAAGGATAGATTTTAGTGATTGGTTTGGATATTAGAAGGCATTTCTGAATTTTTTAGCATTGCATTGGATTTGATTGAGAGACACTTGTATGAGGACATTGCATCTTAGTGTTTGATAGTGAAAACAATTTTTTCTCTTTCCCTTAAATAGGCATTCATAGAAAGAAATGATTGCCTATCATCTTCTTGTGCATTTTTGGGAATTGAGTTATCATACCATTTGTTTCATTGTCATACACCCTTTGAGTAAACAATAGTCGTAAAATCATCGCTAATTAAAATTTATCTAGAACAATTTTGTTTTTAGGATCTTCCACCAACATTAGACTAGGATTAGAACTTCGGATTAGGCTGTGAGTACAACTCTCCAAAGTTTTTCAAAACAAACATTAGCATCCTAAGATAGGGAGAGTCAAATCCAATTGTCGTATAGGCTTTCTAGGATCCCCCTCTCACACAGGGGTTACGCACGAAGTCCAATTTGGGTGAATTACAGAGATTATCCCTCTGTGGTTTAACTGTTTGTAGTGGTCGGATTGTATATTGGGGGTCACTTGAGGGTATACCCATGATTATGTGTGGGAGCCTCTTGAGTTTATTTCGGACTTGTTATCTTGCCCATATGTTCAGATCGGACTATCGACTGTACCTGCCCAGGGGTTGACTGTGATTTGGTGTCTTTAGTTGCCATAATACTTAGGTACTTACACAAGGTGACGGTGAAGGGAAGTCTCACTGTACCTGGAACAGACATTGGTCAAACTCACTCAGGCTCCTTGGAGGGTAAATCCACAATTACTGTGTGGAAGCTTGCACCAAGGTGAAAGTCCGTTAAGCAGGTCGCCATTGTAACTGTTCCACTAGATCCTAGCCCCTTCTTGACTTGGTCACATGATGTTGGATTTCATCATCAACTAGTACAATCATCGAGAGAAGTCTTGTTTGCTTGGTTTTGATTCCTAGATTTTATTAGCGTATGTTGTTTCTTTTTGTTAGGTGGCCCTAGATTTTTTAGCATGTACTGTTATTCTCCATAATTGAGCCTCTAGATGATAAATGTCTTCATCGATCACGTAGGATGCAAGGGTTGCCTCTGGAAGGCTACCGACCCTTACCTCCTAACCTTCCAGAACACAACTACCATGGAGAGGTTAGAAAATCAATCTGATGCTAGGAGTGTTGTTACTCGTTTGTTAGACAATCAAGAAAGCACTTTGGTTATGGTTGAGAATCCCACTCCTTGCACTACATCTGTGTCAGTAACCCCTCTCGAACCACTTTTTCTTTGTTTAGAATCCCTTGGGAACATCATAGACAAAGAGGCCCCACAGTTATCGGAGAGATATTTTACCGAAACATATATGGGATCCATAGAACCAACCTTTGGTGATGAGTGTAGGACTCTTTTTTGTCCTACCACTATAGTAGATATAAATCCCACACCTACTTGTTCTATATGGAGGACTTCATCAGGACGTGATCTTTATAAGAATTTTGAATCTATTTGATAACCCTTTCATCCTCATGACCCTCCTGGTGAAACAGGACCATCCGGTCAAACTATGAATCACCCTATTGATCAGGTCATTGACCCAAATGTTACATTAGCACAAGTCCATCCTAATGTTGGAATCATCACCTCTACTCATTCCCAAGGCTCTTCGATCCCTACCCCCACTTTTACAAACTTTCACTCTACATCTCCACATGTTCCGCACAATCTTGCTAGAACATCTTTTCACCCGAGAAAGTAGACCCTTGCCAGCCAAATACAATCGACTGGAGGGAAACCACCATCTAGCAGACCTATTCCTCTTGGAAGACCACCATCCTATGGTGGGCATACCCCTCCCGGGGGATAGCCCCCATTTCATGTTCTTCCCGGAGGGCAACCTCCCTTTATCAGTCATACCTCGGTCATTAATCCACCACTGGTAGGGGGGAAACCTTTGTTTGTTGTAAACCCTTCACAATCCTGGGGAGTATCTTTGGGAGGCACATTTTCCCAACCCCATGTTGGGGGCCACTCATATCATAACCCATAAGGAGGAGTATCAAATCTTGTTCCTTCCGGAACATCTTATGAACAACCTTATCCAGGCGGCATCCCAAACACCACCTGGAGTCCTCAAGGACAACAACCTTATCCTCCCCATCGGTCTAATGTGTATCTACCTCTAGGATCTACTCCTTACCCTCCTCAAGGGAAAAATGTTTATCCTCCTTATGGGAAAGAAAATCACCCGAATTATAATGCTTAGAACCCACCGGGTTATGCAAATGTTTTTCAGCCATCATTGAATCCTGCTTATCCTGGCCAGCAACAACCATATGTAGGAGGACCTATTGGTTACAATTATCCACCTAACCCAGTTTATGGTCCTACTGGTGTTTCTATGCCACACCATTATCATCCGCAAATTAACCAACAATTACCTTTCCTTGCGACTCTGGATCTCCCAAACTTGTCTCGGTTAACTAATGATCCTATTTTTCATTCATCGGTTTGGCCAGTTATTCCAGCTAAAATTCCTTTCGATATTCCGAAATTTGACAAAAAATTTGGAGAAGATCCAAATAACCATGTGATGACTTTCCATTTGTGGTGTTCATCAAACTCCCTCATGGATGATTCTATATGTTTGTGTCTTTTCTAGCGAACACTTACAGGCTCTGCAGCAAAGTGGTATATTGAACTACCACGTGCTTCTTTTCATGATTTCAATTCTCTTTCCATGTCTTTCCTCATGCACTTTCAACTACCTATTCGCTATGAGACGAGTACTGAACTCTTGACCTCCCTTCATCAAACTGACTCCGTGCATATCTCTAACCATATTCATGAGTCGAGACAATGACAAAGGATGATCAACGTAATTGTTATCATTGAAATTTCATCCGCACATGGTTACAAGAACTCAGCATCGTCAAACAGTGATGAAGACATTCATGGCCCTGAATTAATATCATAGCATTCAAAAAGGTCAAAAACTATACAAAGTAGTGAAAAATTGAAGAGCGCTTTGCAACCATTGGGCGCGCGCGCGCATGCACAGAACAAGAATGTAGAAATTGCGCACAGGTGCATGATGCGCGACTGTTAGCGCAAAAAGCCACGCACCTGCTAAACAATGCATTTATGGAAGTGGTCGGCCTCCCAACCACTTATGGTTCAGCTCCCAAGATGATTTGACCCTCAAATCTGGGCTAGATCCGACTGGTGGGCTGGTCAAAGACCTAATAATGCCCTAAATGGCCTCTTTTCACACTACAAAGTAGTTAAAGAATAACCCAAAGCAATGCTATAAAAATCCATGAATGCACCTCATTTTCTCAAGGAATTCAAATTAATGTTATGCTGCCTATATTGTTTTAAGGACTCCATCCTTGACAAGAGCACATTGGCACCATTACATTGGACAATCCACCTCTCCATTGAGTGGATTTGTAAGGAGTTATTTCACCACCATTTTTGTTTTCTTTGTTGTAAGAAGAGCTAGCTAGTGAGGGTCCAAGAGCCTTCCCTTGGAGGAAGAAGGGACTCATAGTCCCCTTTCTTCTTGGTGCTTTGTTTTCATCAATAGATCAGCCTCAAACATTGGTGACATGGGTCTTTTGGTTCTTTTTGTTTCTATGTCCCTATGCTCATGATTTTAGTTTGTATTGCATCTATTAGTTTAATTCTTAATTGTAGTTTTTGTTTTCTTTCCCTAACTCTTTCCTCTATAGCTATCCTGCTTAGCAGACCCAACTGAGCTTGCAAGCACCTCTTATTTTCTCACCAAGGTGACGAAAGAGGCACAACAAATTGGCAAATCCACTGGGGAAAGGTATCAATTTCCTACCTCATTTGGGTTTATTTTTCTCTTCTTTTAGTTTGTTTAACTTGCAGGTGCACTAACCAGCCTAAGTCAACCTGCCAACCAGCCAATTCCAGGTTGAATTGAGAGAAATCCATTCGTATTTTTCATTCTCAGCCGTGTACCACATATGCACGGTTTTTTCAGCCCACATATGTGCATCGTGCGCCCATGCACTTGACTCACGTTTTTGTTCTACGCATGTGAAATTTTCATCTTGTCTCTGCTCGTGCACATGCACTCTGTGTGGCTCTGTCTTCACTAGGACCCACACACCTGTGAAAAATTTCACATTGTAAAGTTGTTGAGATGTGGGGAAGGCAATTTGCCTTCTTAAAAATGATGTCAAGCATGTTTTAAAGCTGCACCACACTTAGTCCCCTCATCATATAAAGGGGTTAGTCAAACACACATAGGCACTTAGGAGGATAAAATCAATTTCCCTTCTTTGCTTTTTGTCACATGAATGGCTTGTTTTGACTTATAATATAAGTTGGAAATCATTTTTAATCACATTTAACTTACATTGGGACTAGAAGTTGAGTAACAATTGCTTATTATGCTCTTCTTTTCTGCCTCCAAGCGATCTTGAAAATCGAAAAAAGATTGTGAAACGATTTCATCTCCCTTAAGAACATTAAAACCTTTAGGAGAGGACAACAACCCTTCTTGGGACTCCTCTTAGTTTGTTTTTTTAAACACATCTTAATATTGTAACGGGCCCATACATGCCCTCATGCTACAAAGATAAGATAGTGTTTGAAATTTTTTCTTTCTTAGATCAAAACATTAGGGAAGTTTAAAGGTTTGTAATGGGCCCATACATGCCCACATGTTCAATCTAGGATAGTTTCAAAGATTTTCTTAGATTACATCACAATAGGGAGTTAAGGGATAGTAACGGACCCACATGTCCACATGCTATCTTCCTAGGGATTTTGAATTACGCAAGGTTGTACCAAAGGCACTTAGTTAATTAGGTAATCAAACACTTGTAAGGACCAAGCGAAGTCCACATGCAGCAAGGTGACATCTAATTCACTAAAAATTGGCACACTTTCACTCACACACAAAAGTCACTTATCACTCACATA
>JASDQU010010037.1:70253-87001 GCA_032191745.1 Picea mariana | reverse complement strand
AGGTGTGCTAAACTGCCAGGTAGGCAGAGATGAACAATTGAGACCATTTGAAGGTCTCATGGAGAATTCAATTCAGCAATGGGTGCTGATGCAGGTGGGATCGATGGATCTCAAAATCTGCCAGCAAGGCAGCAGAAGCATCCCACATTGCAGGGATGAGCAGATGAATTTGGGCCAGCCATAGGAGCTGACAGAGCAGATGAGACTGTCTGATAGTCTCATAAACTCACAGGTGGATTTGGATCAACAGGTGCAACTGACCACAGAAGATTTGAGGAGCCCTGTGAAGATTGGGGGAATGTACATATTCCTGCCATCTGCCCAGGAAGAGGCAGAAATTTCTATTGCAGATGATGCGGATGCAGCAGCAGAACAGTCGACGAAGACTGTCAAGGATGAATTGGAGCAGACTTTGAAAGCTGCCCAAGCAGGTGAAGAAAATGATTGTTCTAAGGAACAACTCAATAATTCCATCCAGCGAGCTGAGAGCGCTGTAGCACTGAAGCTGACAGCGGGAGAAGCGGAAGGATGGAATCAACATTCTGAAGAATGGTTGGGTACTTTCAGCCAAGAAACTGAGGGGACTGTAACAATGGAGGTTGCAGCAGGAGCCAAAAGGGATGATGAGCATTCTGAGGAATGTTTCAGCATATTCAACCAAGGATCTGAAAAGAAAGAAGCTATAGCATTGAGGCTGACAGCACAAGAAGAATAAGTAGTCGAAGAAGAGAGTGAGCATTCCGAGGAATGGCTCAGCATATTCAACGAAGAAGCTGAAAACATTGCAACACGGGAGGTTGCAGGAGCAGAAGATGAAGACACGGACAACACTTGTCTTGCTGATCTGTGGGATCACTTTGAAGCCTTGGAAGAAAGGGTGAGAGTGCAGGGCATGCACATCCAACAGGAAAAGTTGGAGACTGATAAAGAAGATGGCATGGGGGATCATAGCGATCTTTCCAAAGGCCAAATATTTTTGCAGCTGAGGAGACTGCAAGAACAGAGACAACCATCGCAGTAGCTGGATGAGGTGATCATGGAGATCATGGAACTGATGTTGAAGTCAAGAGATACTACCAGCAGAAAGTAGCTGAGCAGAAAGAAGGCAGCGGCACAGCGGAAGCAGCAGCAGCAGAATGGAGCAGATGGAAATCTCCAAAGACTTGTTTGGGACCCAGGAGGATTCCAACAGTTGAAGGGGGGAAGCTCATGAGGAGGAGATCATGATTTTTGTAGATGTGGAGTATGATGCAGGAGCATCGCTCCACGTCAGCAGCCAGCCAGCTGCGCGAGCGCATGCATTCAACGCTGAAGAGAGAGGTGCAGTCCTCATTCAAATTTAAATTGAATGTAATTTAATGTTTAGGCTGGTGAGCCATAGGAAGCCGTGCTTATGCAGGTGTTAGATTAGATCGGCCTTTATTATAGGTCTGGCTGAGATCTAGTTTTGGGTAGCAGACTAGACGACCATTTATTGAAATTCAATAGGGTAGGTGAAATCCTAGAGGGAAGCGCTCGATTGAGCCCCTCATTGTAAAGAGAGATTTTAGATCTCATTTGGAAAGAAAAAACAAGAGGAGCTAGAGGTTAGAGTTCTGTGATTAGAGAGCAGATGGAGGTAGCCGAGGAGAGCTCGGGAACACCTTGTAAAATACAAGCATTTGCCAATTGTTAATATATGAACAGAGAGCAATTTTTCCTGCATGATATTCTGTTTATGTGTGTGTCTCTGAGTGTTTTCCTTTATGCTGTAATTGTATGCTGTTATCATTTATTTGCGAGGAGTTGGTTTGATTTCAGGTTGAGGGTCTTTGAGGCTTCACACCAGGTGGGTGTGACAGAACGTTGAGGTTCTGATGGTCGTGCATAGATTTTCACTCTGAACTCGTGAGGAGTGAGACAGAGACATGCTGAGGCATAGACTGAAGTCAAAAACTCGGGAAGAAGAAGACCTTTGAGGTTCTTGAACACCTCAAGAGGTAGGCTCTGTGGGAGAGGGCACAGTGCAGACAGAAACCTTGCTGAAGGATCTGTAAGGCTCTGTCAAGTGGGCATTGAGCATATGCATTTCAGTGCATTTGAGGAGGAGGAAATGTGTTGAGAGTTCTTAAGAACAGAYAGAATTGCTGAGGATTCTGAGAGCTCTGCCAAGCGAGCATTGAGCAAATACTCTGCCAGGAGGGCGTCGAGAAAGCGTGCAGGCAGGCACAAGAAATCAAAGAACTCTTTGAGTTCGAGAGTGAAGAAAGAGTACACTGAGGGACCTTTACTGGGTTACTAAACACCCAAAGAACTCATCTATCTAGGTCACTGGAGCAGGAGAGCCTCGAAGGCATTATATTCTCCATCTGGGGAGAACAGAAAAAGGAACGAAGTTCTGTAGAGGTCGAAGCTACAGGAGATAGCTCGGGAAGGATCGAACAGAAGGCAGACGTTGATTCGGAGGATCCCTCAAGGAGCAGGAATCGACGACTGGTCTTGCAGGGGAGAATCCGCGAAGACCCGACGATCGTTAGATCTCGAAAAAGTTGCGAGGGTTTTAACTTTTAGGTGCAGGGATGAACCAAGAGCCATCGGGATTCGGCATATCAGGTCTCCCGGAGTCAAGAGTTTCATAATGGTTGAAATCGCAATTGGCGATTTCCCGATTTAATCGAAGCCATCGATCATCATAGGGACAGGTGGCATCAGATCCTGGGAGGTCAGGATTCAACATTCGGTGTTTTCAAAGGCAAAGGAATTGCGAACAGTGAAGTCACGATCCCGCGATTCCCGATAGAGTGGAGAGAGGAGGTGACGTGGCAAGGAATTAGCGCACATGCATATCAGAGTTCGGGGTTCGGAGATTTGTGGGAGGAGTGAACTGTGACATTGCAATCGCCAATTTTCCAATAGGGAAATCCCCGAAATGAACGGGAGCGTTGACTCGTTGACCCATCGGGTTCAGGGTTCTGATTTGCACTAGAACAGTATCACGAGTTTTGCGATATCGCGAAACCCGATTTCTCGACAAGTGAAGGGGAGATCAATGAAGAGTTTCTGTGGGTAGTGAGAACTCCCGTAAGGAGTTAGAAGAGTGTGTTAACTCTTCGGGCCTGAGACGAAGAAGGTCCTGGTGAAAGCGGGTTGCCTAGAGGGGTGACAACTGTGTCACTTTGATAAATGAATGGGACACCCGAGGGGATGATATTAGTGAAGGGGTATACTCCTTGAGTTGGGAAGGTCAAGAGGAAGAGAGCTGGTGGCAAATTGGGATAGTTGTAGGAGAATATCATTGGGTTGTGGGTTTTATGAGCTGTGAGTGAACAATGAGAGACCACCCTCTTTTGTGGATTGCTAGCCCTAGCTTGGGGGTGAATTGTTGTTGATATTTGGAACAATGAATCTATGGTTGGGTGGAACATCCATCCCAAGAAGCTGGTTGCACAACTATTGTTAAAAGATAAGTGATTTATCTTGCTTCTGTTTGTATTTATGATTTAAATTGCCATGCATAACAAGATATTGGATAATGCATTAAATAATATTTGTAATGTGAACAAGGATGATTGGGATTTGAAGATACCAACAATCTTATGGGCTTATAGAACTACATGCAAGAAACTTACAAGGAAAAAATCTTTCAGATTGGTGTATGGACAAGAAGCAATAGTACCTTTGGAGTATTTGGTACCTAGTCTATGCATTGCATCCATTACAAACATGATATAAAGAGATGTAGCACATGAAATATTGGCTCAACTGATGGAATTGGAAGAAGACAAAATTGTGGTTGGTTTCCATCAGGAAGTACATAAAGAAAAGAATAAAGCTTGGCATGATATACATATCAAGAAGAAGAACTTTAAGGAAGAATATTTGGTTCTCCTCTATGACAAAAAATATTTGCATCTCCTGGGGATGTTCAGGATGTATTTCCTAGGGCCATATGAGATAAAGTCTGTCACAGATGGAGGTTTTGTACAACTAAAGGATCTAGCAAACAAATAAATTCAAGGTTTGGTGAATGTTAGTTGACTAAAACTATATAAGGGATCCAGTAACCCTCAATAGATATCACGCAGAGAAGTAGAATTGTACATAGTGTATATTAGGAGTTAAAATAAAAGAGAAGAAAAAAGTGGAAAAATGAGAAAAAACCAAAAAGAAGTAAGTTTATGGATAAGTGGTAGATAGACATTTGGAAGATACAACGCATAGCAGAAGTTAGTAAATGGTATGACAAAACCTGAAGATACTGTGTGACAGAAAAATATGAACACAGTGCGTCGGTACATAATGCAGTCGACAAGACAGAAACTGACAAACAAAAAAAGAGGGTGCGTTAGAGAATTTATTACATGAACTATAAAAGAAATAAACTTACATAGCATGACTCAATGTGACTTAGAGCGGACAAGATCTAAGGAAAAAAAATCATAGAGCGAGAAGGCATTCCCTAAGGATTCAATGATGATTCAGAGAAGCATTTCATAAATTTGTAGAATGGCACCGCCAAAGGTTGGATATCCCAACCACTTTGAAAGAAAGACTCGTAGAGCCACAAGATCGTCAAAAGAGAAAACACCAGAATTTGAAAACCCTAATCAACAAGAAGGAGTCGTGAACATAGATGTGATTACATCACATGAACCAGTGAGTCCAACATTGATCGAAGACAAAGAACCAGCAATAGAAGCAATGGATGTGGATCCAAGGGCTGAAGAATAAAACACCACTGAAGCACAAAACCCTACACAACAACTAGTTTTGGGAGCACCATATCAGATAAATGGGGGAGATGAAAAAACAATGGATTCAAATGAGCCTAATGGTAGAGAAACCTTTCTCAGAGATAGCACCACAAACATAAGAACAAGTAAAACTCAAAGATGTCACAAGAAAACCAAATTCTGACACAGGAGAAGAAGATGATGCACACCAGGAAGCAGGGCCATCCATCATGACAGAAAATAAGAAGGGGAACAAACAGTGCAGAGGTCACTGCGCAAGCAGACAAAATTTACAATAGCACTACCACGCATACCTAAAGGAGTTACAGTATTTCCTGGTATTTTAGGACACATAGAGAAATTGAAGTATGTAGCCCACGACATTGCAGAAAGGGAAAATTTCCCTAAGTTTGAGCCACATGTATATATGGAAAGAAAAGGGATAAGTTCATCAAGAGTTCCAATATTATAACCAAAACAATGGATTACAGAGCTGTACAATACATGCATAATGAACTTATTGGAAATCCCACACTTTGGAATGGGTAAATATGTTAACAATTGCCTCAAACAATTACTAGTGTTAGTGCATGGAGGAATTCTTTGGATGGACATATCAGTGTCAATTGATTTGGATCTGATTGCAGAAATTATAGGTCTTCCAACAACAAGAGATAAACTAGAACAATACTTAGATGATAATACTAAGGAGAAGGCTCTGGTAGAAGAAGTGAAGAATAATTTTTGCACTAACAAGGGATCAAGAGGATTGATAATCAACATGATTAGTGAACTTGTGACAAGATTAGAAACTAATTTAATGGCATGGAAACTACTAAGGAAGTGTCACAAAGAGGAAGCACCAACATGTGTCATAGCAGCAGTCGCACAATGCACAAAAGGAAGTTTATTAATTTGGGTCCCATACTTATTGAACTTATTTCTGAATGACTTCCAAGATGTGCAAGATTTGGGAATGGAGTTCAACTATTTATGGCTGATCATACTTATATCTTTGGTGGGTTGGGGAAACCCAAAGTACAATGTATTTTTGCAAAGGATTGGAAAGTGTCGCGCAACACAATACACAACTTTGTGGCACATATCATATGCAAAGACAAGGAAGGATAACCCTAGTGCATTTGTGATGTACTTTGATGAAATATAGGAGAAATTAGCTGAGACATGGAGGATCCCACTTGAATTAATGGAAGAACAAAAGAACATAACTAATTTTCAGTTTTCAAGACACAATATGTGGATTTAGGAAAAGAGATATCCAAAGAAGAACTAGCTCCAGATGAGATACTCTGTAAATGGAGAGGAAGTCTAATGGGCCTTGAAAGACTATCTAGATGAATGGAAAGTACCAATGATTTCAAAAAGGGAAAAAAAGGAAAGAATCCAGTAGAAGTTGACATGTCGTAGAAATCCAACAGTCCGACAACAAAAACCATGAAGGTTGCAGAGCGCGGAAAGGATATTGGAGGGAGTACGACAGTGAGGAAACCAAGACAACAAAATAATATTCCAAATCTATCATCGCAAGAGAAGGATCACGCTGGAGTGACCAATGTAGGAATACATAAAGATAAGGATGTTCTCACACAGGAGGAACTTGGAGGAGGCAATGTAGCTGACATAGAAGTACCAAAAGCTTCAGTGTAGAAAGACACTTTGTCGATGAAAAGGACGATGCTACAAGAAGAAGGTCAGAGAAATAATATGAAGGAACACAAGAGTGTCCTGAAGTTAAAATTGAAAGAGGATGACAAAGATATTGTTTTCTAGAAAGTACAAGACCACACAACAGAGGTGTGGTATGACATAGAAAAGTAGAGGGAAGAAATCATAAAGAATCTGTTAGAAGTTAAGGATACTTGGGAACAATTGTAACTGAATGTAGCGCAACAGAAGACACAAACACAACAAACTTCTCAAGAATATACAATCCCAGTGCAGGAGACATTCCAAATTATAGTGTCGTGAAGTCAATTTTTTTTTATCACTCAGAACATGCTATAGATGGATGAGGAGACAACGTAGAAACAATTGAAAGATATCGACCACTTGGATTTGGCATTTCCTAAGGTCTCAACCAAAGCGATGTATAAGATGCAAGTCAATGTCATGCAAGAGATACTATCGAGGGCACGTGTGGGCAACAAGTCTAGAAATGGCCAACGAAGCCAAGAGGACATTGGAGCTAACAATCCATGAGGTGCATTTTGAGAGAGATATAGTAAAAAAGAACAATGAAAGAATGGAGAATAAAGTGGAGGAAGTCTTTAAGACAATTCTTGACAACACAGAAGAAGGAAATATATCAACAGAAGAGAAAGTGGGAAAGATCACGCGGTCCATGGAGAACTATAAGAGCCACATCGAAGAGTTGATGGAACTCCTACAGCTAGACATGACGCTAGAAGTTAGATCACAAAGAGAGTAGGAAGTCGCAGGGAACATGGAGAATATGGTGCAAAGCATCAAGAAATTCATAGATTTATACGATAGAAGCACACAAATATGGAAAATTCTACAAGAGGATGAAAATTTGTAGGAGTTGGAACAAAAGGAAGAAGAAGTCAACCCAACCGCACATGATTTGAAGCAAAAGAAGAAGGAAATGAACATACAAGAGAGGTTAAGGAGTGTGCAAGAGTTAAAGAACTTGCAGAAAAAATTGAAAATGTACAGGAAGAAAAGCATTTGAGGCATGCTCAGTTGGATACATTGCAGGAAGGTGCAGAGAAGATGATGAAAGAGATGGATGCAGCCAAGGGACAAATGGAAAACATTAGGTTGGAAGCTAAATAAATGATGAACATATCACAACACAGACTATGGAGTATGTTGCAAAGAAGAGCGCACAGGTGAAGACTCTAGATAAAGATATTTCAAAAATATTCCAGGCATTAGACAAGTTAGTAATAGAGGAAAACACTTCCTAAGTGGCTCAAGAGGATCCACAAGTAAGTGTTGGGGGCCTGTTGGCGCAAGATATTTTGGGGAACAACACAACAATTAATGAATCAGTTGAGAAAGAGACCAGAAAAGGAGCACACACTAAATAAAATGAAAAGAAACATGCTAGAAGGAAGAAAAGAAACACCCCAGGCAATAAAGAAAAACAACGCATGAAAGAGGAGAGTGAAAGGCAGAAAGAAGGACAACATGACGAGGAAATGATTGGATTATGGATCAACCGCACATAGGAGGTTGTAATGTGAACAAGCCTAATCCACTTAGGGGTAGGGTTTTGGGTCCTTATTGTAAGGGTTTTTACCCATTTTTGGTTATATAAATATGTAGTGTAAGATCGGAGAAGATGATAGAGAGATCTAAGTTTTATGTGTGGAAGTTCTCTAGTTTTGAGTTGCAGTTACTAGTTTTGGTCTAAAGTTGTGGCGCTAGGGTTGAATCAATATTGGAGACTTATGGATTGTACTTGAGGGTTAGTTAGAAAGTTGTGGAGCTTGGTGCGACATTGGTCAGCTTCATGGAGTATCAATTTACATATTGTAATGCACGCAGCACAGAACCTTGATGAAGATGAATAAATAAGTAGATAATGCCAAATCTTTGTGAACATAGACTATGGGGGGTGAACCATGGTAAAACATTGTTTTTTGGTGTGGAATGTCTCTTTTATGTGGTGCAATTTTTATAATGAATAAATGAATGAATCTAATAGTATTAAAATGCAATGCACACTAGACCAGTTATGTTAATTTATTGTATAANCTTATGGATTGTACTTGAGGGTTAGTTAGAAAGTTGTGGAGCTTGGTGCGACATTGGTCAGCTTCATGGAGTATCAATTTACATATTGTAATGCACGCAGTGCAGAACCTTGATGAAGATGAATAAATAAGTAGATAATGCCAAATCTTTGTGAACATAGACTATGGGGGGTGAACCATGGTAAAACATTGTTTTTTGGTGTGGAATGTCTCTTTTATGTGGTGCAATTTTTATAATGAATAAATGAATGAATCTAATAGTATTAAAATGCAGTGCACACTAGACCAGTTATGTTAATTTATTGTATAATGAATGTTAATGAATTAATGATGGTATGGTAGAATGATATATCTAATATATCTGAGATAGTGAAGAATGTCTAACATCCCCATGAGCAACATCCCTTCCATGACTACATGCATTTGGGTCATGTAATCACCCATAAGCCATCTCAGGTGTACTGCAATGTGCACTCTGTGCCCAGCATTGTCTTTTGGTTTCCAGATGGGCCAATGGTTTGTAGGGTTTTATTGGAAACCTAAGGTAGAACCTGCTTCAACCCATAAATCCAACAAAAGATGAAAGATTTATTTGAAATCAACTTGGGAAGCATGGCAATGGATGAATATGAGAAAATATTCTTTGAGTTGTTGAAGTATGTTGACTTCATAAAGGATGAAAAATTCAAAATCCAAAGGTTTCTAAGTGGGTTACCATATTTATATAGTGACAAGATACAATATGATATCCTGAAGAATTTGGAGAAAGCCATAAAGAGAGAAAAGCATATTTATGAGCGGAGTAGAGGAAGGCTAGTTTTCCAAAAAGATTGGAATGACAAGATGAAGGGTAAAAATGATCAAAGGCATAAATGTTTTAAGACATACTTTTTAAAGAACAACACCCAAGAAAATCAACAAGTTCAATGAACCCAAAATGAGCACAATATTGCAGATTCATTTGGGAAAAGGCCAAGATAACATCATGTACATTGTTCGGGATGTGAGGGAAATCACTTATATAGGGAATTCCCTCAAAAAGGATAAATAATAAAGACTTTTCAAAACATTCAGGAGACTGAAACAATGTAAGACATGGGAGGAAACATGCCAAGGATTTATGCATCCTTGGACAAAAAGCAATAGAATATCAATCCCCCGTGATTGAAGTGAAAGGTAATATTGATAACCATCCCATAACAATTTTAATTGGTTATGGAGCTAGCCATAGTTACATAAACTCTAACATTGATGAAAGATTTCACTTGCAAATGAGTAAGCATAAGACATATTAGTTAGTTCAATTATCCACAAAAGCTAATAGAAAGATCAACGAGTTGGTTAAATATTGTCCAATAGACATGAATGGACTTAAAACAAAGGTAGATGTGAGGATCATTCCATTGGGTTAATATTATTGTATGATTGACATGGACTGATTGGAAAAACACCATGATATCCTAGAATGTTACAACAATACATTCACATGTCTTGATGAAGAAGGGAAGCAAGGAAAGATTCAAGGAATTCCAAGAGTTGTATATGTTTGAGAGATTTCAACTATGTAGTTGAAAAAGAGTTTCATGAAGGGATGTCAGATTTTTGCAGCCCATATGCAAGAGGCAACCAAATATAAAGTGGAAAGCATTAAATATCATACGATATTAAGGGATTTTGAAGATGTTTTTAGGGAAATTCCATGACTTCCACCAAAGAGAGACATATATTTATCTATTGATTTGGTTCCAAGATCTTCCCCAGTGGCCAGGACACCTTATAGAATGGGCACACCAGAATTGAAGGAGTTGCAGTTGTAGCTTGAAGACTTTTGAATAAGGGGTATATACGTCAAAGTGTGTTACCTTGGAAACCCCAGTTCTTTTTGTGAAGAAGAAATATGGAAACTTAAGGTTGTGTATTGATTTCATACAACTAAATAAGGTCACCATAAAGAACAAATATCCTTTTCCAAGAATTGATGATTTGTTTGATCAACTAAAAGGTACAAGAATATTTTCGAAGATTGACTTGAAATCAGGCTATCATTAAGTTAGGATTAAGGAATAAGACATCAACAAGACAACATTTATAACAAGATAAGGGCATTGTGAATTCATGGTAGTACCATTTGGACTATCAAATGCCCCAACTACTTTTATGTGCTTGATGAATGGAGTCTTCATGGAATACCTGAACAAGTTTGTATTTGTGTTCTTATATGATATACTCATCTACTCTAAGTCATAAGATGAACATGTGGATCATTTAAGAATGTTGTTTCAAGTTTTAAGAGAGCATAAGTTGTATTGTTGGAAATATAACTGAGAGGGGGGGGTGAATTAGTTATGTATATAAGATTGAAACTTTTATTGTTATTTTCTGATTCTTTCTAGATTATTATTTAATGTGTTGTTGATAACTTAACATGCATAGATATACAATGATCAATCACACAGAATACACAGAGACACTGGTTTTCTTGAGGAAACCCATAAAGGGTGAAAACCTCTTCTTTTTAGGATGTCAAACAAGCTCCAACTTTCATGTACATCACAATCTTTGAGATCCAACTCAAATATGAGACTACAACCTCTGATATCAAGCTACAACTTGCAGAGAGCACCAATTCTCAGATTTCTCTAGCACCAACTATATGGAAGAACCAACTCCTAGGCTTCTCTAGGACCCACTAGATGGAAGCACCAACTCCCAGAATATCTTCTAGCACCAACTAGAATTTAGAGGACTACAATCCTCCCTAGAACCACCCTACCACCCCGATTGAATATTACAAAAATTTACTTACTTTCTCTACCTCTGATATGGAATGTTACAGATCCATGTCTCCTCTGCCTTCTTCAGCTTCTATGCTCTATTTCACTTCTGCATTGTTCTGCTTCTATGATCTTTTGTTTTTCTTTTTGCGCTTAACACTATATTTTGTTCAGCATCGACTCTTTTTCCTTTTATTCTATGTGATGCATATGCATTCTGTTATGTCTCCTCTTCAGGTACTATGTTGTGTCTCCTCCTACCCACATCCATTACTATCAAAGAATAATGTGTTGTTCTATGTTCTGCATGTCTTTCTCACGTTGAGTCCTCTGCCCGATCATCATTATAACTCTTCATCTTCCCTGAAAGTTATTCTGGATCTATTCATCATCAGTGGTTGTTATCCAAAGATCCCTTAGCTTCTTTGGCAGTTGCAACTCTTCATCTTCTCAGTTAGTTACACCCAGTCATTTTTGGCTTCTATGGCTTCTAAGCCCCTTCCTTCATGTGACCATCAGTGGTGACCATACACCTAACTTCTAATCACTTCATGATCTCAGTCTAGCGAGTGTTAGATCCTTATTTTTATATGACCTTGGGCGATGATCTCACGTGACCACGCAATTTTCGGCATGTCCAAAGGTAGTTTGAGGGAAACATGCTTTTCACCCCGTAATTCACTATAGAGCTCCACGTGTCCTTTCTCTAAAACCATGGTTTTGATTGCAGCGTGCCGTCAACATTTTAAAGTTTGTGCACCTTCAATCCTTGCAATGCAATGGGACAGTTGATATCACAATCTTGATGGTGTTCCTGAACTAATGGATCATAACTAACCTTCTTAAATCAATGGATGTGATTTACTTTGTGATCCGGGCTGCGAGAGTTTCAAATCTCAAACCCTTCTTTTCTCCATACGACAATCTTCCGAAGCCGATGATCTGCGGACACCTGTTATTTTCAATCAACGATTAGGACCTCCTCAGTGAGTCCATCCTTCGGTACTTTCAATTCTCAAAATCTCATTTCTTCTGTACATCAATCTTCCGGAGTTGATGATCCACTGACACGTGTCCCTCTCAGATTAACAGTCGATATCTCCTTCGGGTCTCCGGACTTCAGAGATTTCAAATCTCAATTTTAACTTTATATCTATCACCTTTTTTCGAAGTTGATAATCCATTGAGGCGTGTCCCTCTCAAATCAACAGTCGAGATCTCCTTCGGGTCTCTCGACTTTAGATATTTCAAATATCAACTTCACTTCCTTCACTTTCTCTAGGATGTAAGTTTTAAACCTGCGAAGTAAAGAAATGCATATAGATTCTTAAGGAATACAAAAATTAATCAATGGCTCATACACAGAGTACACAGAGATTTTATACTAGAAACCCTCAACCGGGAAAACCTTTCTTATTTTCATTATATGGAATTTCACCATTTTCCATACAATATATACAATCTTTTTAGGTATTTCGTAGATACCAAAACCCTAATCCCTTAATCCAGGATTAATTTACAAATCTGTTAAAAATAGCAAAAACCGCCCAAAAAAAAATTTGGGGCGCTACCTCGAACCCCGTCTACCCCAGGCTAATGTGCGTAACCAGGGGGGGGCATACCTCCCTCCCCCTAGGCCCCCCCTAGGAAAGAACCCGATGTACATGACAGAGCTCTAGGTGAAGGGATCATTAGACGCAGTTGTCGTATATGGCGTGCCCACACACACACACATGCAAAGAATATAACACATACCCAACACAAGAGTGTTTTTCCCGAACTGCACAGATTTTTTTCATGCGTCCTTCTGGAAACCGACGGCTTGGATCTTATTTAGACCTCGAGTATTTGGCAATCTTGTTTCCTTCCCAACCATAAAATCCCAAAGTGATTCACTCCAAAGTTGTGGATCGTGCGCCACCTGTCAGTCTTGACGATGGACGATCCCTACTTACTTCGATACTTCAGGACTTTGACAAGTCGCTGCTCCATTTTCCTCCAGAGTGATCACCTGTTGAGTAAGTAATAAGTGGTGGAGACCTCTTGATGTCAGTTAATACTTCCAATTACACTATCCTTCCACTGTAGTATATCGATGGTTGAGAATGCTCCCGAAGTGATCTTCAGATCAAACGTTTCATGTCCACTTAGGGACTTCGACATTCGATACTTCGGAACTTTGGGAAAGTGATAGTGGTAAAAATCCTAAAGTAAAACTCCTAGAGGGATGTAACTTACTTACATCACTTTATGACATGTCATGAGCCGAGTAGCTGCCATGTGTCACTCAGATTCGTGATTTGCACGTACCTAAAATATCGATTCAACTTGACACTTGTCATTGTGTGATTGTGCCATGTGTCCTTGTTGACATAGTTTGCTGACATGGTTTGCCAAAGTGGTTCTCTCTAATCTAAGGGTCATCGTATATTCTCCATATCTGATGGTCCTTATTAATTTCAAATTTCGTGACTTCGGGTAATTCGACTTTTCAAGTCTCCAATTCTTCCGAAGTGAGATTCCCTGAACAGTAACCTCCTCGCAACTTTAGACCCGAAATGAATGATGTTCGACGATCATGTTATTAGATCGATGGATCAATCTATATTCAATGCTTCTCTTCTAGCTTATCTTATCCTTCCACTTAGAATGATCTGACGGCTGACGAAGATTTAGATAATTGAACTCTCAGACCTTGTGCCCCATTTATCTTATCCTTCACTTGATTTGATTAGACGAGTGTTGGTCATCTAGATCCTTGATCCAATGACCACTATTTCTCTCTCTCCCGAGCTTATGATCTCTCTGACTTAGAAGGTTTTCTAAGTGTTCAAGGGTCTCGACCTTTTCTCCTTCTGTGAGTCTTGATGACTTTGGGTCTCCTCTGTGGTTCTGGAAACCACTATCTCTTCTGATATTTATCGTCTTCTACTCTCTCAAGGTTTGGTTCATTTTTGTTCTTTCCATCAATGACAAGCACATTCTTCCTGTAAACATGACAACAATCTCCCCCTTTGGCATTAATGGCAACCCTGGAAGGATGCACTATTCTGCTTAGACCTCCAACTGTAGCATACAGACAACACCTTTTTCTCCCCCTTTGACATCAATTCCAAAGAAAACAGAGAGTGACTTTGTGCTCCCCTTGATCAGATAGACTATTTTATCTTGATAACAGGGTCATGCCCAACTTTTGGCGTAGATACTCAAACCGGGCTTTTGCAAGCGGTTTAGTGAAGATATCAGAAATTTGATCTTTAGATGGAATATAATGCAAAGAAACAATAGTGTTTGTTACATGTTCCCTCAATAAGTGATACTTGATGGGTATATGCTTGGTCTTGGAGTGAAATATAGGATTCTTTGACACACTAATGGCACTAGTATTATCACAATGGATTGGGATCAGTGCATTATACTTTACCTCCAAGTTTGCAAGTCTCTAAATCATCCATAATACTTGGGTATAGAATGTGATAGCTACAATGTATTCAACCTCTGTAGTCGATCAGGAAATGGAACCTTGCTTCTTGCTCAACCATGATACAAGAGAATTTCCTAAGAAGAATGCACCTCCACTCATGATTTTCCTTTCATCCACGCAGTTAGCCCAATCAACATATGAATAGACTGATAATTGAAAATTATGATTCCTAGGATACCATAGGCCATAGTTCATTGTTCCTTTCAAGTATCTAAATATTTTTTTGACATCTAACAAATGACTTTGTTTAGGTGCAGCCCGATATCTTCCTACCACTCCAACAACATATATTATGTATGGACGGGATGTTGTGATGTACAATAGGTTTTCGATCATAGACCTATATGAAATTTGATCAACATCAAGTGGGTCATCATCCTTGATTAACTTGCATCCAGTGACCATAGGTGTGCCCATAGGTGTAGAATCTTCCATTTGAAACCTTTTCAACATTTCTTTTAGATATTTCTTCTGAGAAAGGAATATTCCTCCAGACCTCTAAGCAATTTGCAAACCAAGAAAAAATGACAGTTCCCCTATCATAGACATTTCAAATTAAGACTGCATGGAAAAAACAAACCATTGTACCAATGAATCATTATTGCTTCCGAAGATGATGTCATCTACATAGACCAACACAATCAGCAAATCGTTACCCTCTGTTTTGATATATAGATTGTTGTCAATTGTTCCTCTCTTGAACCCTTTGTCTTGAAGATACTTATATAGTTTGTAATACCAGGCACGAGGAGCTTGTTTCAACCCATATAAGGCTTTCTTYAGCTTGCATTAAAATTCAGGGTTATCTGACAGTTGGAAACCCTCTGGTCATTCCATATAGACTTCTTCTTTTAGATCTCCATTTAGAAAAGTTGACTTGACATCCATTTGATAGACTTTAAACTGTTTATGACAAGCATAGGAAAGAAACATTCTAATAGCTTCTAATCTTTCTACGAGCGTAAATATTTCATCAAAATCCAGTCCTTCTATTTGAGAACATCCTTTGTAGACCAATCTAGCCTTATTTCTTACAATATTTCCTTCCTCATTCATCTTATTTTTGCAAACCCATTTTGATCTTATTACATTTTTATTTGTTGGCCTAGGAACGAGTTCCCAATTGTCATTCTTTTCAATCTGGTCCATTTCGTCATTCATTGATTTTAACCAATTTACGTCTTTATTGGCTTCATTAAGGTTCTTGAGGTTCCACCATGGATATGAAGGATATATGTGATTTCTTGGTGTCTTTGATTATCCTTTTCCTGGTTTGTACACCTTTGTCTTTCTCACCAATTATCTGACTTTCAGGATGATTCTTTTGAGTAATTCTGGAGGAAGGATTTGATGTTGGTTGTTGTCCTGACTCTTCTTGTTTGGGTGTCTCTTCTCCACCTAATTCATCATCTTCTTATGAATCTAAGATTTTATGTTCTTCATTTTCATTATTCTGATCATCTTTTTCATCTGGCTTAGTGCTTATTCTCTATTGATCTTTTACATGAGCTTCTTCATCAGTTTGAACATTAATAAATCCTACTAATTTATGCATTATTTTGTTAAATCAATTGTATCTTTTACTATTCGTTGCATATCCTAAGAATATACCTTCATCAACTCTACTATCAAATTTTACCAGATGAACATCATTATTCTTGGTGTAGCATTTATTTCCAAATACTTTGAAGTGCTTGATTGATGCAGGTCGACCAAACCACAACTCATATGGAGTTTTATCATTTTTCATCCTTAGATGTGCTTTGTTTAGAATATGAACAGCCGTATGAAAAACCTCCACCCATAAGGTTTTTGAAATGTCCCTTTCACTCATCATAGCCCTCACCATTTGTTGAAATGATATATTTTGGAGTTCTACAACTCCATTTTGTTGAGGAGTGCCTAGAACAATATATTCTCTTTTAATTCCATGTCTATCATAGAATTATTTGAAATATCTTGACATAAATTATCCTCCCCTATCTGAGTGAATTTCCTTTAACTTCCTTCCTGACTGATTCTAAGCTAACGCCTT
>JASDQU010010037.1:54831-70233 GCA_032191745.1 Picea mariana | reverse complement strand
TGCTTGATTGATGCAGGTCGACCAAACCACAACTCATATGGAGTTTTATCATTTTTCATCCTTAGATGTGCTTTGTTTAGAATATGAACAGCCGTATGAAAAACCTCCACCCATAAGGTTTTTGAAATGTCCCTTTCACTCATCATAGCCCTCACCATTTGTTGAAATGATATATTTTGGAGTTCTACAACTCCATTTTGTTGAGGAGTGCCTAGAACAATATATTCTCTTTTAATTCCATGTCTATCATAGAATTATTTGAAATATCTTGACATAAATTATCCTCCCCTATCTGAGTGAATTTCCTTTAACTTCCTTCCTGACTGATTCTAAGCTAACGCCTTMAATTTTTTGAACTTCTCAAACACATCAGATTTTTCTCTCAGAAAGGAAACCCACGTAAGTCTGGAGAATTCATAAATGACTAGCATAAAGTAATGTTCTCCTCCAGTACCTTCCTTTCGCGATGGTCCACATAGATTCATATGAACAATTTGAAGTGTTTTCTCTGAAGATGTGAAACTCTCTGATTTGAATTGAGCACGAGTCATCTTCCCCATTTGACAAGATTCACATACAAAGTTATCAGGCTTAGATATTCTTGGAAGGTCTTTCACAGCACCTTCATTATTCAGTTTGACAATATGACCAAAATTTAGGTGTCCAAGCCTTCTGTTCCATAACCAGTTTTCATCAAATTTTCTTAAATGACATTTCTCCTTATCTTCCTTCAGAACATATAAATTCTTTTTGGTTCTAACCCATTTTGAAATCAACTCTCCTGTGTTTACTGTCTTTATTTTACAATTCTTGGCAGTGAAAGTGACTTCACATCATCTGTGACATATCTGACTGAAACTAAGAAGATTATTCTTTAAACCATCAACAAATAGTACATCTTGATATTTTCTTCTTCCATTACTTAATCTTACTAGACCTTTACCTCTGATCTTTCCTGGAGCATCATTTCCAAAGGTCACACTCTCTGATTTATTTTCTTTGAGTGATAGGAACTTACTTTTGTCACCTGTCATATGAATGGATCATCCATTGTCAATATACCAGGGGTATTTTTGTCATTGAGCTGACAACACTAATCCACACTTGTTATCTTCATTTTGCTTCCAAACCTTGACGTTTTTCAGCTCTATGATTTGAATTTGGCTTATAGCTCTTTAAGCGACAGTCTGCAGCTTTATTTCCCTAATTATGGAAGATGTAACATTTTGGTTCATTGAATAAAGGGTCATAATGATTGTTATTCTTAATCTGTGTATTTTTTCCAGCCATCACATGATTTGTAGTCTGTGGTCGTTTGTTACTTGGTTGTCTCATTCTTTGTTGTGGCAGGCATTTATTCCTTGGCTATCTTGATTTCTCATGTCTAAATCTTAAAGAACAATTTACAGCTTTGTGGCCAAAGTTAGAACAGTAAAAACAATATCCACAGAAACAATCTTTGTACCTGGAAAATGGTTTTCTTCCTTGAGCAAGTCGATTTCTTCCATGCTAATGTTTTCCTTGAGTAGGGGGTGTATTAATTCTTTGTTCTAGGGATTCAGTTCTGGTATATTTTCCTTCACTCCTCCTTGGTAGTTGATTCTCTTTCTTTGTTTCTGCAGGTTTGTTGTTGTCAATGGTTGTAGATTTGACAAACATGATGGATTCTTTGTTTCTTGACTGACCACTACTTGATCCCTCTTCATAACCCAAACCATTTTTCAACTTAGAATTCCTTTGTTGATTCAGAATGGAGGATAATCCTTCTGAGGCTTTAATACTTGTTATATTCTAATGATATGTTGGCACAAGGGCAGACCCAGGGTCGAATGCTTCGACAACACACCAACAAAACCCTAACTACCAGCACTTTTGACAACACCTGCGAAGAAGATGAAGTCTCACCTAAGGTAGAGGAAGGGGTGGTTGTGGGACTCAGATGTTTGTAGCCTTAGTTGGGCATAGATATGTGATTGTAACACCTGAATAGAGCACTTAGTAGTTATAGTTCATTTATATTCATCTGTATCTTACATCACAGATAACCCTAACAATAGATCAGTGTAGTATTCACACAAATCCAATATATTCAAGCACTAAGCACATCAACATAGACTATATCTAGAATTCATTCACATTATTCAACACTAAGCTATCATATTATATTCTTCTAAGCGTATATCATTGCACTAATCATTTAATCACATAAACAAGAGAATAACCATAAAGAACAAAGCAACCACAACACATGATATACGTGGTTCACCCCTAGCCTAGGGCTACGACCACCAACTCTTATTCTCTTTTATTATCTTCTGTCAATCAACTAAATGCACAGAGCCTCAAAATCCTACTCTTCATAGGACAGGATATCTGCACACACTTCGCTAGATCCTCTTTCCTTGAGCTAGGTCATAGCACAAAGCCTTTACATAGTCTCTTACAGTTACTTGCACTTAGCTCTACAAGTTCTCAACATAGCATGCACAAATCATTTACAATCTATACTTAGCACTTAGCATGGTACCAAAACCCTTCTTCTTCTTACATCACCTAGACTTCTATTTATACATTACAAAAAGGGCCTAAACATGGGTAAACATATGGGGAGACATCCCCATACCCATTACACAAGCCCAAAACCAAAAATGCCCTAAAGAGTGGTCGAGAGCCTGCGATCTCCGCTTCGACTTGCGCTCTACCTTCGACATCTTGTCGAAGTCCAAAAATTGGTCAAACATGACCAACGATCCTCAAAACTTGGTCAAGGGACAAAAGGCCCCCAACACTCACTTGTGACTCATCCCAAGTCACTCTGATCTAGGTAGCTCTACCTCAAAATCTTTGAGCTACTTCGACCTATTTTTATGCCACAACCTCCTGCTCGGTGAACTCTTGGATAACTTATTTGTTGACATGTCCCTCTAAGCATTGTTCAGCTGCAATGACGACTTGCTCCAGTTCTTCTCCTCGACCTTCAATCTCTATGAACAGTTGGCAAGCCTTGTCCTATATTGGTTGGAGCCTCTGAGTCACTTCCATGACTTTTCTCTAAATGGTGTGGACATGTTGTTGAGCAGTGCACTATTCTTGGGATCGCTTCATCCTTTCCACTACTAACAGGGGCTTCAACTATGCCTGTACTATTTCTTCTTGATTCTTTGCCTCTTGGAGCTATGACTCCAATGCCTTCAATTCAGGATCCTCAGTGAGTCAGTCATAAGTCTGGGCACTATGATCACTTAGTTGTTTATATTCCATGGTGAGGGTCTTGATTCTCTCAATTGGGCTTTGAGCAGTTTTGTCTCTTTGATATTGCACATCCTGCGGAGTGTTGGGCACTGTTTGTAGCTCCAGATATGTGATTCTTTGTTGAAGTTGTTGGATAGATTCCACAAGCTATGCTACTTGATGTTGTACTAGTTCATCCACCTTTTTCTCTAAGCCCATCACAGAGCGAAGTGCTCTCCTGACTGCTTCCTTGAATCTGAGATGCTTTGCGAGCAACTACTCTTTCTCTTGTTGGATCTGTGCTTTCTCCTCTTCAAACTTTGTTTGAAGAGAAACCTTCTCCTATTGCGCAACTCAGTGTTTCTCTATGACTACTTCTTATACTTTCTTTAGGGCCTCTGTGGAATGTTCTCTTTCTTCATGTGCACAATGAAGGTGAGCTTCGGTTGCATCAGCTAGTCTACAGAGTTGGGCAGGCTCATCTCCCAACTCTGGTTTTTCTGATGGCGAGGGGCAGTGGATACCACGTGGCTGGATTGAAGGGCCTGCTGTACCCCTCTGAGTTCTACCTCGATTCTATAGTACATCTCCTCCTGCTTGGATTTATGTTTCTGCAATATGTCCTATGAGGCGTCTAATATAGCTGCGATGATGAATTCGAAGTCATCAACCATGAGAACATTTCACATCATAGTTTTACTATCTTTGGATTTCTTTCGGGAAGTAGGTTTTGTGAGGGAAACCTTTATTTTCTTGGAGGGATCAGTCTCATGAACAGGATTCCTAAGCAGTGTTACTTCGCCTTGCTTCTGTTGATCTTCTTTGTTATTGGTCCCTTCTCTGTTTACTACATCATCAGCTCCTTGTCCAGGTGATTCTAAAGTAGTTTCATATGATTCATTTCTCAGGTTTTGTACCTCTTCAGTCTTCCTCCTTCTACTGGTTCCAGGTGTGTCGTGTTATTCATGACTGTCCTCCGATTTGACAAATAGTTTGGGATAAGACATTTATGTGGGTTCAGTTGAGAGAAGGAGCTCTATAGACCAATCCTTAGTTATCTCTTCGAGGTCCTCCTCTGTGAGCTTATAGTATGATTGAAGCTCTTCCTTATGCTCGTCTACGCGCGCAGTGATAAAAATGAAGTGTCGATCTGCATGGAACTTCATGAGAGGTCTGAACCAATGTAGGGTGTTTAGCATCATGCGAGGGATAGCCCCGATATCTCTCTTCAACTGGAGATAGTACGTGTGGAATACTGCGTTCGATTGTCACTGGTTTCCCATATTGCTTGAGTACCAGAGCATGGTGAACTTCGTAGCGAGAGGATCAAACGTATCAATGTCTAGGAAGGTCACACCTTCTAGCATCTCCCAAGAAGTAAACCCTATGAGGATCAGGATCCAGCTAAAGTGGAACTCATAGCCCTAATCCTGAGCTTCGCAGCAATCCAATTCCAGCTGGTTGACTAGGTAATTGACCTAGTTCATCTGGAGTCCTTCTACACATTTCCCGGCAAGGTCAACAAGGAATCCTATGACCTATGTAGGTATAATATTTCTCACGATATTTCCTACGATCAGCTGGTAGGCTAGACGCACTGCGCCATTCTGGATGGAAGCTACCTTGTAGACTCGCATCCCTTTTTCGACATCACCATAAGTGTATTTGATCCTCTATGCCAGTGCATGATCTGCAGCCTTCCCTAGGTAGAAGTCCTGTGGGTCAAGTCCCTGCATGCTCAATCTGATGATCCTATTGATAAACATCGGATCAATTGTGATGTGTCTGTCTAGCCATAGGTAACCGCCATGGTAACATGATAGCAGGAGCTTAACACATGCTTTAACCTCCTGGTGCCTTCCAAAATGTGGAATCTTCATTACATTCAGGATGGTGGACTATACAAGGTTCATAGTCCATGGTTGGGGGATTATCCTCAATTTCTTCCCCTTCGTCTTGTTCAAATACTTATAAGGAGCGAGGATGTTGTAGTTCTTGCAGTCCCCTAGGTTGAAGTCACTGAATTTTAATGTCATGATCTTATCCTCCTGCGTTATAAATGCATGTATCCCCTTCGCGAGGTACGCAGTAACCATGGTGTAATCAAATTCCCTAAAGACACTGTCATGACTCACCGTGCCAACCAACAGTGGGATGTAGTTGGGCATGATAGTCAAGATTAACTTTTCGGTTGCCAAGTCATCTCGGTGCTTGGTTCTCTTCTCTGTTGCATCTCGGGATGGTTTGAATCCGCAAGCAGTCTACGGGGAGGCTTGCACTCCTCTCATCGCTGAAGCTTGAGCTCCAACGAACATCACCTTCTCATCCATAAGGTCAATTAGAAATTCCTCGATGAATTTATCTAGGGTGTTGAGCTCGTCCGACATGCACACTCAGATCGGATAAATCATGTGGATGAATGAGTGTTTAGAGTAATAGAACAGGTGTCTATTTCACTAAGCATAATGCGGTAGGAATGATTTGTCTATGATATGATTCGCAAAAGTCTTTTTGGTGCAACAGTCGACGCAATAAGTAGACAGTAGTGTAAAATCTCTCTCCAATGGACGATAGGCCTTCATCAATGCGGTTATGTTCGTTGCGGTGTAGTACCAATGGTCTGATGGTGAGATTTCTAGCCATAACTATTGATCTAACCATTCGGGGTGTTAGTCTAATGGTCATAATGCCTCCAACGGTTATACTTCTCCTTCATGGAAAAGTTCCATTTGGAATTGTTTTGATATCTCGACGAAGTTCCAGTTTTTCAAACCTTTCTTCTCTGAAGTCCCTTCCAGAACATTCTACAACTTTTCTATCTTTGCTCTCTTCTTATTGATATTTGTATCTTTCTTCCCTGTGATCCTCATCTCAGTATTCCTCTTTCCATTTTGGTTCTTATCTCCTTTTGGCATAGTAACTTCGCACTGTTGAGATTCTTTCATAGGGTTAGAGAGTAATACTCCTTCTCTATCTAGGGTAGGTGCTTCACTCTTCTGTGAGTCGTCTTGTGTTCTTTCAGCATCCAAGTTTCTAGTTATGAACAACTTCGATCTGTTCTTTTGTTCTTCAATCAAGTGTGTTATCCTCCTAGTCATGAAATTTTTTGATTCTTACTTCTTCAATTCTAAGAATTCCTCTTCTTTTCTTCTGGCCTGATCCTTCTCAATCCAAGTTTTTCCTAGTAATATAGAAAATGGGGTGTTGTTCTCAATAAATTTAGAAACCTCAAATTCTTCCTCTATTGAAGTTCCATGAGCACTCATAGATATCTGGGTGAGCCTTCCACATAGGGTTCCCAGGTTTCCTCGAATTAATCCTATTCCTCCCAATGAAGGAATCATAATAGGATTTCCTAAAATTTCCCAAGTTCTTTTTGTCATGATATTCACCTATGCTTCTTCATCTAGAACACAAGCAATGTCGAAGTCTCCTATTCTTGTGTCTATGCACTCTTTTTCCTTGAAGATCTCTGATAAGTTGATATTTTTGTGATCACTCGGGGTTTCTTTTATTTGTAGCAATACATTCTCTGATTATTTCCGGGGTTCTTTCATAGTCTCAGTTTCTTGACCTTTCTCATGGTTTTCTTGTCTCATATTCATTCTTTCAATCTTAGCAATCATTCTAGGCAAATCCAAAACTTCATGGTCCATATCTTGACAACAAAGACAACTAGGTCTTTTACTAGGGAATTCCTTAGCAACATGTCTCGATCTTCTGCAACTCTAATAAATATTTAATCCTCTCTTTCTCTTAAATGATCCCTATCCTTTCTTTTACTGCACACTAGGATTATAGTAGCTAACCTGCAAAAAATTCTTTCTAGGGTCCTGCATCCATTTGTTAGTCCAAACATTCGTTCTATGCATAGGAATAACATATCTTTCATTATTTCTATCATATCTACTCATATCAATTCTTCTTTAATCAAGTTGTGCCCTACTTTTCAAGCTAGGACAAAATTTATCAAACATACCTAGATCCATACTTTTGAAACAAAAATTTCCACTTATATTACCTTTTTCAATCAAAACTTTTCATTGTTCTTACCTTTAACAAAGCACAAAGATTTCAGGTCTTACCTATTTTCTTTAGATAAGACTTCTCTTCTTATCACATAGCTTCACAAGTTGAGTAGAGTATTGTGCACTAAAGCAACAGATATATGCATAGAGATTTCTTTTCTTCATTTCCCAGCAATCACAGTTTCAGGTCCTAGCAATGGAACCATTTAGACCCAGGGTTCAATGCTTCGACGACGCACCAACAAAACCCTAACTACCGGCCCTTTTAGCAACACCTGTGAATTAGATGAAGTCTCATTCGAGGTAGAGGCAAGGGTGGTTGCAGCTTAGCTAGGACATAGATTTGTGATTGTAACACCTCAACAGAGAACTTAGCAGTTATAGTTCATTAATATTCAACCCTAGCTTACAATGTAGATAACCCTAACAATAGATTAGCATAGTATTCACATAGATCCAATATATTCAAGAACTAAGAACATCAACATAGACTAGATCTAACATTCATTCACATTATTTAGCACTAAGTTATGATATTAGATTCTTCTAAGCATATATCAGTGCACTAAGCATTTAATCACATAAACAAGAGAACAACCATAAAGCACAAAGAAACCACAACACGGGATATATGTGGTTCACCCCCAACCTAGGGCTACATCAACCAACTCTTCTTCTCTTTTATTATCTTCTGTCAATCAGCTACATGCACAGAGCCTCAAAATCCTACTCTGCATAGGACAGGAGATTTGCGCACACTTTGCTAGATCCTCCTTCCTTGATCTAGGTCACAGCACAAATCCTTTACACAGTCTCTTACAGTCACTTTCACTTAGCTATACAAGTTCTCAACATAGCATGCACAAATAATTTACAATATGTACTTAGCACATAGCACAGTACCAAAACCCTTCTTCTTCTTACATCACCTAGACTTCTATTTATACATTGCAAAAAGGGCCTAAACATGGGTAAACCCATGGGCTGACATCCCCATACCCGTTACATAAGACGAAAACCAAAAAATCCCTAAAAAGGGGATGAGATCCCGTGATCTCTGCTTCGACTTGCACTCCGCCTTTGACAGCCTGTCGAAGTCCAAAAATAGGTCAATCATGACCAAGGATCCTCAAAATTTGGTCAAGGGCCAACATTATATAAGGCTTGAAATTTCTCTAGATCGTTTCTGACAGTCACTACTTCAACTTCCAATTTTTCACCTTTTGTTTTGGCTTCCTTCAATTGATGTTTGAGGATGTATTCAATATTCTTAGCTTGTTCTAACTTAACCTTCAACATATCAATTTCTTCAGTTGGTTCCTTGCATGTTTTCTCATACCTGAGAAGTAACTGTTTTTGTTTTGTTTTGTTTTCTTTGAGTCTATCAATCTCTTCCATGGAAATGACAAGTTCTCCTTCAAGATCTACTACTGCGTCACAATCAGAAAACTCACTTTCTGTATCTTCAGTGTTTAGATATTCTAAATCTATTAGCATGATATCATTTATTTTATCTTCAATAGAAGAGTCATTGATTTCATCATCTGAGGGATCATCATCATTGTTTACACAAAGGCTTTTCTTCTTAAAATTATTCTCTTTATAGACCTTCCTGTGTTAGTGATTCTCGTCATCATCATATGTATGATCCTTTCTTTTTTGAGGACACTTAGATGAAAAATGACCTATCTGACCACAGTTGAAACATTTGAAGGGCAGTTTACCTTTGTATTTGTCTGATCCTTTCTTCAGTCTTCTCACAAAATTTTCTTCAATCTCATCTATATTGGAGTCTGTGTTTTTCTCTACTTTAAAATATGCCTCTCTTGTAGTGGATTTACCTTTGGTGATTCTCATTTCATAAGCAGTTAGGGTTCCAATAATATGATCTCATGTCAACTTTTTGAGATCAGTTATTTCCTCTATAGCAGAGACCTTTGAGTTAAATCTATCAGGAAGAGATCTTAATATTTTTTGGACTAGAAAAGATTCAGTTATTGTTTGACCTAGGCCTTTCATAGTGTTGAAAAGTTATTCTATACCTAAGAAGTACTTAATGATAGTTTCGTCTTCATCCATATTTAACTGCTCAAATTTCAGTCTACGATTCTAAAGTTTTGCGTCTTTCACCTTTTCATTACCTTCATAACTACTTATCTTCTTGTCCCACATAAATTTTGTTGAAACACAGTGCATGACTTTGAGAAACTCAGCTTCAACAAGTCCACTGAGGATGGCATTCATTTCTTTTGCATTAAATCTAAACTCCAACTTATCATCTTTTGAGGACAAGACTACGGGCTTCACATATCCTGTTTCAATGACATCCCAAACATCAGCACACAGAGACATTAAATGTGTTCTCATCCTTATTTTCCAGAAGCAAAAGTTTTTTCCATCAAACAGAGGGGGTCTATTAGTTGAACTTCCATCATGACTAGTCATGTTAAAGCTTAAGGATATACCTTTGATCAAAGGCACCGGCTCTGATACCAATTGTTGGAAATATAACTGAGGGGGGGAGGTGAATCAGTTATGTAAATAAGATTGAAATGTTTCTTGTTATTTTTTTATTCTTTCTAGGTTATTATTTAATGTTTTGTTGATAACTTAACATGCATAGATATACAATGATGAATCGCATAAGATACATAGAGACACTAGTTTTCTTGAGGAAACCCATAAAGAGTGAAAACCTCTTCTTCTTAGGATGTCAATCAAGCTCCAACTTTCATGTACATCACAATGTTTGAGCTCCAACTCAAATATGAGGCTACAACCTCTTATAGCAAGCTACAACTTGCAGAGAGCACTAACTCTCAGATTTCTCTAGCACTAACTCTCAGGTTTCTCTAGCACGAACTCCTAGAATATCTTCTAGCACCAACGAGAATTTAGAGGACTGCCTCCCTAGCACCATCCTACCACCCTAATTGAATCTTACAAAAATTTACTTACTTGATTTGTCTCTGATATGGTCTGTTACAACTCCATGTCTCCTCTGCCTTCTTCAACTTCTATGCTATGTTCTTCTTTTTCATCATTCTTCTTCTATGCTCTACTCTTTTTCTTTCTGCGCTCAACATTATATTTTCTTCAGCTTCTCTTCTGTATTTTATGTTCTGTGATGCATCTGCATGCTCTTCGCTATGCCATTGATCTCCACTTCAGGTACTACATTGCGTCTCCTCTTACCCACATGCATTACTATCGAAGAAGCACGCGTTGTTCTCTGTTTTGCATGTCTTTCTCATGTCAAGTCCTCTACCTAATCATCATTCAAACTCTTCATCTTCCCCGATGGTTATTCTAGATCTGTTCATCATCAATGGTTGTTATCCAAAGATTCCTTGTCTTCTATGGCAGTCACAACTCTTCATCTTCTCTGTCAGTTACAGCCATTCATTTTTGGCTTCTTTGGCTTTTGAGCTTGTTCCTTCACATGACCATCGGCGATGACCATACGCCTAAATTCTGAGCTCTTCACGATCTTAGTCTAGCGATTGTTAGATACTTCTTTTGATATGACCTTGGGTGATGATCTCATGTGACCACGCAATTGCAGGCACATCCAAAGGTGTTTTGAGAGAAACCCTCTTTTCAACCCGCAATTCACTACAGAGCTCCATGTGTCCTTTCTCCAAAAATGTGGTTTCGATTGCAGACCACCTTCAACATTTTAAAGTTCATGCACCTTCAATCTTCGCAATGTGATGGGACCGTCGATCTCACTATCTTGATGGTGCTCCTGAATTGACAGATCATATCTAACCTTCTTAAATCAATGACTATGATTTACTTCATGATTCGAGATCCTGGAGTTTCAAATCTCAAACCCTTCTTTTGTCCGTACACCAATCTTCCAGAGTTGATGATATGTGGACACCTGTTCTTTTCAATCGATAATCAATATCTCCTCTGCAAGTTCAGCCTTCGGGACTTTCAATTCTCAAACTCTCATTTCTTCCATACATAAATATTCTAGAGTTGATGATCCACTGATGTGTGTCCCTCTCGGATTAATGATCGAGATCTCCTTCAGGTCTCCGTACTTCAGAGATTTCAAATCTAAATTTTAACTTTATCTCTATCACCTTTTTCCATAGTTGAAAATCCATTGACGCATGTCCCTCTTGGATCAACGGTCGATATCTCCTTCAAGTCTACAGACTTTGGAGATTTCAAATCTCAATTTTGCTTACTTCACTTTCTTCCGAAGTGTTTTTCCCAAACTGCACAGATTTCTGCCATGCGTCTTTCTAGCAACCGATGGCTTGGATCTTCTTTGGCCCTCAAGTCTTTTGTGATCTCGTTTCCTTACCAACCACAAACTCCCGAAGTGATTTGATCTCGAGTTGTGGATCGTGCACCACCCATCAGTCTTGATAATGGACTATCCCTGCATACTTCGGGACTTTGGGACTTTGACAAGTCCCTACTCCATTTTACTCCGGAGTGATCACCTGCTAAGTAATTCATAAGTGGTGGAGACCTCTTGTTGTCAGTTAATAATTCCATTTACACTATCCTTCCACTGTAGTAGATCAAAAGTCAAGAATTCTCCCAAAGTGATCTTCAGATTGGACGTTTCATGTCCACTTTGGGACTTTGTCATTCGGGACTTCGGGACTTCGAGAAAGTGCTAGTGGTAAAACTCCCGAAGTAAAAATCTCAGAGTGACGTAACTTACTTTCATCATTTGATGACATGTCATGAGCCAAGTAGCTACCACGTGTCACTCGGATTTGTGATTTGCACGAACCTAAAATGTCGATTCAACTTGACACTTGTCATTGTTTGATTATGCCATGTTTCCTTGATGATGTAGTCTGCTGACATGGTCTGCCAACTTGGTTCTCTCTGATCTAATGGTCATCGTATATTCTCTAGATCCGATGGTACTTATTCATTTTGGATTTTGGGACTTCAGGTAATTCGAATTTTTAAGTCGCCAATTCTTCAGAAGTGATATTCCTTGAACAGTAACCTCCTCTCAAATTTAGACCTGAAACGAATGATGTTCATTGATCATGTTCTTAGATCGATAGCTCGATCTATCTTCAGTTATACTCTCCTAGCTTATCATGTCCTTGCACTTAGAATGATCTGACGACTGACGAAGATTCGGATAATTGAATTCTCAGATCTTGTGCCCCTTTTATCCTATCCTTCACTTGATTTGATAGGACGGTTGTTGGTCATTTGGATCGTTGATCCAATGGCCATTGTTGTTGTCTCTCCTAAGCTTCTGATCTCTCTGACTTAGAAGGTTTTCTAAGTGTTGAAGGGTCTCGATCTTTGCTCCTTCTACGAGTCCTGATGAATTTGGGTCTCGTCTACGCTTCTGGAAATCGCTATCTCTTTTGAGCTTTCTCATCTTCTGTGCTCTCAAGGTTTGGTTTGTTATTGTTCTTGCCATCAATTACAAGCACATTCTTCCTGTAAACATGCCAAAAATATGCTAATCTAAGTAAGCACATCTTTTATCAAAATAAGATTCACTACTTAGGGCATATCATTTCAACAGATAGGATAACAGTGGATCCTGAGAATATAGAGGCCATTAGAGGATGGTCAGGGCTAAGAAATGTCGCAGAGGTCAGATCAATCATGGGTATTTTCAGTTATTACTAAAGATTCATAAAATTATTCTCAAATATTGTGATCCCAATCACTTCCTTGCGAAAGAAGGGAGTGAAATTTGAATGGACTCTAAAGTGTGAAGAGAGTTTTCAACGGTTGAAAGACATATTGGAAAGTGCACCAATATTGAATATTGTAGATCCAGATGAATATTTTGTTGTGTGCACTTGATCCGGATTATTTTCGGCATGAAATGATATCGGAGATATAATAAAGAAATGCACAGAGAGATCACAGATATTGAATAATATAACAGAAATGTATTAGAGATGCATCCATAAACATAGATATACAGTAATACACGATTTGTATTAATGAAATAAATGTACAGAGACTGTAAAAATATAGAGTRAAAGACTCGCTAGAATGGTGGAAGCTTATCTCTAAGAAGAGATGTGACGGCAACTCGAATTCRCAAGAAGATGATTACAATGAGGCTCTGAAGGCCTTTTTACAATAAGCAGGAATGCCAAAAACTCTAGACATCCAAAAACCTAACCCTAGGAGATAAAGCGCCAAAAGTCATGTGGGCCCCGTTTGGGTAAGTGAGTACATCAACTTCCTGGGGTCGTAACTTTTGCATACAATCTCCGTTTTAGGCATGTGATAGCTCGTTGGAAAGGTATCATCGAGGAGATTCATTTTGGGGGCTCAATAATGCCTTCATCTATCATTGAGAACCTCAATCTCAAAAAACCTTCATTTAAGTCCTCAAAATGGCCCCGAAAGTTAAAACCTGCTAAAAATAGTAAATTGCCAAAATTGCCAGAAAACTGTTTTGAGCCGGTCAAAAAAGGTGGGTGGCCACCAATATCCACTTGGATCAATCCTCCCTCCTTAGTAAGAAATGGTCTCCATTGATTTGAGTTACCAGGGGAGAGGGAAAAGTGTTTGCTAGATCTGCATTTGGGTGAGTTGCTTGTATTGTTGGACACGTCGCGCTGCTTAGCTTGTGGAAGTCTGTGATGAACCTGTTGAAGTTGAGGCTGTTCAACAAGTCGAGATACATACGAGGAAGGTGTGCAGAAGGAATCTTTTCACTTTGCTGCAACCTTGCCGACCTGCTTCTGTTGGATATAAGGTGTAGGGGGCGAGACTGTAGTGGTTGTAGTGTCCTTCTGTTCGCCTTTTGAATAGATTGTGAAGAAGATGAATTTTGTAGTATGAGATATTAACTTGCGACACTTTTTAGGTGGAACAATATTTGGAACTACCTATGGTATTCTATAGAGATGACCCCCCAAAGTAACAATGACACTACGGGGTCGAGACTCATAAACAGCATGGCGCTTCCACATATATGGTTGGCCCAAGAGAATATCACAGGCATCCAGTGGGGCAACATCACATAATACCCCATCCTTGAAGGGTTGGATGCCGTATGACAATTAACATTGTTGGCTGACATGGAGATCTTGTCCTTGGCAAAGCCACCTGATGTTGTATGGTTGCAGGTGTGGTGTTGTTGACAATCCCAACTGTTTAACGACCTCTGCTGAGATGAGGTTCTTCTGGATTCCGCTATCAACAATAAAATGAAGTGGGGTCCCCCTTCACCCACATCTATGAATGAAAAAGGAGCTCCCCCTCTTCGGGATCTGTTGGTTCTTCTAGTTGAATTGAGGCGGTTGCGACAATAGCAGTGGGGTCTGCGTCAATGATCTATCCTTTACCATTGTTTTCAGAATTGGATTCTGAATCAGGGTTCGGCTCCTTGTCTTTGATCTTGGCCACCAATGACTTTTTTGAGTGACATTCATCAGTGTTGTGCCATGGGAATTTGCGGAAATCACACCATTTTCCGGTGTCCTTCTTTATCTTCCCGTGACCCTTCTTTTCCTATGTCTTGGACTGGTTTTCGGGAGACTGTTTGTTAGGGTTGTCTTTGTCATACTTTGGCTGTTGCAGATTTACAGATCTAAAATCCCGTTTGTTCTGGTGCTTAAATTTCTGCTCGATTTTAACAACATATCGATAAGCAGCACCGAGTGATGAGATGTCCAGAAAATCCATTTCAGTCTGGATGTATCTGTGTATAGCCCCACAATATTTCATAACCAAATGTTGCTCAGAGTCTTTGATACCCAACGTGGTGCGCAAGGTATGGAAGGTATTGGTCAACTCTGGAACTTCTTGGCCCCTCTCTTGCCGCAGTGTGGTCCATCTCATGTACTGGTCCTCATAGTTGCCGACAGGGTAATATTGTTCCTTTACTACATCCACAAAAAAATCCCAAGTGGGATCGTGATCCGGATTATTTTCGGCACGAAATGAGAGCGGAGATATAATAAGGAAATGCACAGAGATATCGCGTATATCTAGTAATATAATAGAAATATATCAGAGATGCAACCATAAACACAGAGATATAGTAATACACGATTTCTATTAATGAAAGAAATGTACAGAGACTTTAAAAATACAGAGTGAAAGACTCGCTAGAATGGTGGCAGCTTATCTCTGAGAAGAGATGTGACGGCTACTCGCATTCGCAAGAAGA
>JASDQU010010037.1:23699-51573 GCA_032191745.1 Picea mariana | reverse complement strand
TGTGTAAAACTGAACTCATGCCCCAAATTGAAGGACTGATGCGACAAGGTAAGTATTCTATGTGTTTAAATTACTAAGATAGTTTCTAACCCCAACATTATGTACACAAGTTTCTCATTCCTAGAGCAGTGAAAGAAGAGAAAAGAGTGTCTCAAGAGTTGCACTCGATTCTCCAAATTTAAAAACCAAGTTAAGCTAGTGCGAAGAAGAGGTATGTGTTGATTTTATCATTTTAGCTATCACATTTTATTTATATATCAGTATCATCTTTGCAATATGATGTCTAACTCTTCTCTTTTTGTAGGAAAATTTCTCCAAGGAATCCAATGACAAGACACTCGCCTAGGGCACCAAAATTGAAAGAAGCAGAAGTCGGTGAAGGATCTTCTCCTGAAACTGCGAGACAATTGGATTTTGTTACTAAAGCGGAGCCAATCATCAGAACATCTACTAAGAATGAATTTACCCAKCCCCCTACATTTGGCGACACAGAGGCGAGAACTRGGTCAAATATAATTCTCCCACAGTGGGGAGATATGTTCAACAAGATTAAATGAGAATTTTACCTGGAATTTATCCCCCACAATGACCTAGATGTAAGGACGCTCGATGACTAGGTTTTTTCGAACATCCGATGGTCATGCCTACATATGGTAGCTTTCATAACTCCGATGTTACCCTATATTGATACCCTGGGGTGGATAATTTACCATACAAATGCAATGAAGTGGTTGTTCAATGATGAGAATGAAATATGCGTCGGTGTTTTTCTCTCGACAAAGGTGCAGAAATACTACAAGATCAGGGACCTGGAGGAGCGGTTAAACAATGATTTCGTAGTGAAATTCTATGAGTTCCATGACACTAAAATATTGATGGCCTCCTGGTGGAAGGAAGACAAAAAATTTACAAACAAGAGAAACGACTGATATGGAACAACAAACCTAATGGAGACATACATTTATTTAATGGATCTAATCTTCTGATTGTACAGGGAGAAGGATTATGACAAGTTTTCATAGGCATGAATGCCCCTGAAATACACTATGGCCATCTCCGAGATAAACTTCAACTGGGGAGAAATCATTTCAAAACAATTGAGCACCAATATATTGTAGGCCGAGATACCAAAGGATGGATAAATGCCTACTTTTCACATGGAATCATACCTACTAGACATAATCTATGCAAGGAGCGTCTTCGCAAGCATGAATATGAGTTGGCATGTCTCTGAGCTACCTATACATGTCTACTTCAACATTTTGTGGGAAAACAGGTACAAAATATCCTATGCTCTCATCTGCGATGAATTTATAGCTCGGTTCTATTTTATTATTTTTAAGAAAGAATGCCCAATACTTTCAACAACGACCAAGAAAATGATCTCAAAAGTAGGCCACTAGTAAGTATAGGAAACCATGACTTATATCAGGGTGTTTGGGGCCACCGACGTACCACATTTACTCCCCTCTCACATCCCAAAATAGCTCATCATGGGAAAAATATGTTACCAAACCATCCTACAGGGCTATAATGCCACTCTGGTTAAAGACACGAAGCGAGCGTTCATACCCTATGGTTTCCATATGGGGTTTTAAATGGTGAAGGATACCATGCAAGCTAAACAAGAGGGTTTGATCCAGCTAGAATACATATTCCCCACAAGATAATTTCACAAACATGACCCTAGAGGCCTGGTACTTCAACATGCATCACAAGTCTCTTCCTGTTGGCCATACGCACATGATAATTTTGAAGAAAAAATCTTTACAGAATCTGCTCAGGACTGGGAGGAGGTGATAGAGAGGAAATACAAAACAAATATGACTAGATTTAAATCAATGAGTATGGAAGAGAAGGTCAAAAATATATAACAATCATCTCAGGAAGCCCTCAGAGTAAGATATGAATGAAGGGAAATCGAAGCTACAGAGGTGCAGAGGAGATGAATGTTGTTACTAGAAGAATCCCAAAGAGTCATAGAAAGGATGAAAGATGACCCCATGCTTTACCCTTTGATAGAACCCTTGAGGGTCACCCTGGATAACATAAGAAATCTCAAAGAAGAGAAAATAATCTAAGAAACAATTCTATTGGAGGGAACCACTGATCTAGGAAATCTGAGAGCTCCCTCACCATAAGCTAGATCACCAGTGATTATTCCATCCCAACAAGAGATTCCAAGAACATCAGGTGAAACATGTGTGTCGAACATTCTCTTTGATTTGATTACCATCTATGATGATGAAGAGAGCTCAGAGGTCTCTCTTATAACTCTAGTACCAATCACAGAGGAGAAAGAACCGGGGGGAATATCTGCTGCAAATATTGATGTTTTAATTCTAAAACCTATGCAGGGTGACCATGAGGATAAGAGTATCCTAGACACTGAATTTATCGACCTATGGGGGACTCTGAAAGACAACTCTAAGGATGATCTAGGCTCTGGTAAGCAAGAAGAGGAACTGCAGCAGCTGGAGATCGGTACCACAACAACTAATCACCAAGTTAGTGTTTATCCTGAGACCGTTTCCCCATATAAGGCTGACACTCTACTAGTCGATGAACCCCAACAAGAGGTCAAGCCACTAGAACATACAAAATTTTCCCTTGTCAAAGAAATACAAGATCCATTCCTAGAACAAATACATACGACAAGAATCCTGGGAAACACTCTGACATGGGGAGACCAACAGATCCCTGAGCCCATGGATGAGGTTGCCAAAACACAAGATATTTATTATGAAAGAAAGAGGAAAGCTATAATGATAAGGACAACCAAAAAAAGGAGGCTCATGCTTGATAACACACTTTGCATCACCACAGAAGAAACATTGTTCAACACATAAAATATGAATAAAAATGATCTAATCGGTGAAGGAATGGCTATAACTGATGTCACCTTGGATTGAGCAAGACAATATGAAAAGGAAATGGCCGCCACAAAGAAGGAGCTGGACCATCTGTGCCATTTGGTGAAATATTACCAAGACTTAATGTAAGAAACAATTTTCCTAAAGAGTGAATTATGAGAAGCATATGCACAATTCACGAGTGAAAGACATCTCTTCACTATGTGCATAGACGATTTTCAAGAAGGCACTCTCATGGCACTGGAAACCTGTAAAGACGTGGATAGATTGTATGATAAGGCATACCAGGATGTGGAGCGAATTGATTATATTAGTGCAGTACAGAAGGGTCAAGACATGAAAGAGCATGGAATCCAAGTGCTGATGGATAGTATCATCTCTCAAATCAAGAAGGCATCCGAATATTGGGTAAGCATGGCCCGAGAACCTTAGTGAAAGATACAGGAAAGGTGTGCCAAGTGCGATAAATGTTGGGAGAATATCAATCGAGAGATGAAAGAAATCGACCTTCTAGAGTTAGACTCACCTGAAGACTTTGTCTATTTGCATGAAATAGTCAAATAAAATGCAGAACAAGACTCAACATGGGAAGCAGAGATCGTGCAGGCAGCGAGCATGACACCAGGTTAGGTAAAGAAGTTTATGGAACACCCAATCAAGGCTCACACAACACTGCAATGTTTAAATGACAAGATGATCAAATATATAGAATGGGAAATAGAGATAGAGGAAACCCTTTCAGTCCCTATGGACCAACAAAGATTCATGTATGCTAACACGTGAGAGGATCTCTTCGTCAAGTGGTTAGAGTATGAGAAGAATCATCCACTCTCATAGAACCACTAGATGATCTCAGGAGAACAAAGAGATCAAGTGCCACATATCATTATTTTGTTTTACTTAACATGAATTTTAGTAGTTGTTTTAAGTTAGTGGTTCTTTATAGATATGGGGATCGACCTTTTGGGAAGGATCGATGGTTTTGGGAAAGACCCTCTTTTTTGAGGAATGTAAAAAAATATTTCTAGGCAACTTTAATTAAGAAGTTTTGTTTATAACTAGAGACAAATTGTATTTTCATCGAAAGCATTATGTGATTGGATAGAGGAGGAACTACTTCCATCTTTGAATTTAGTAGTTGATGTTGTAATGAGTAAGAGTTTCTGAATCTATTGATAAGCTATATTTTTCAATACTTTAACAGTTCTTCTGTTCTAAATGATTAAGAGCGAATCATTGTGTTAATATGTGATTGATGGTAGAGATAAAGAAACTATTTTTCTTGCATTTATCTTATTGCATGTGTATTTTATTTCGATGATTGTATCTCAGTTAGTGTTGAAATTCCAACAAGTTAACGTATTATTACTAGACTTTTAATAGGTGTGAATATCATTGTTTGCACACTAGAGCATGCGGGTTATCCTAGGCTCAACATTCTTCAATAGTTAATATTTCCCTCTATCAGTTGGTTTATACCATCACCCCTTAATTTATTAAACTCATCTAATAATAAAAACATCAAAAAGAGAAACGTTTGACCTAAAGGAGTAACTTTCACAAAAATATACCCTGTCAATCACTAAGTAAATCCCATCAATAAATTGGCCAAATCGAAAGATCTAGAGGACCATTCCACCCATCAAAAATTGCAGAGTCTAATTGGGCCTCTAAGGCAGGTTTGGTTCCTACTGTTAATTCAAAGGATATTGGACCCCTCGACAGGGGGGAGGATTGATCCAGGAGGATCTTGGTGGCCACCCACCTTGTCCAACTGGCTCAAAACAGGTTTTTGGCAACTTACTATTTTTAGTAGTTTTTCCAGTTCTTTAACTTCCAGGGCCATTTTGAGGGCCTAAACAATTATTTTTCATGTTCAGGAACCTCAATGATAGCCTAAGGCTCTGATTGATCCCCCTAAATAAATCTCCTCATCAATACCTTTCCAATGAGCTATCTTGTGCCCTAAACGAAGATCGTATGCAAACGTCATGACCCCAAGAAGTTGATGTACTAACTTACCTCAACGAGGCCCACATGGCTTTTGGTACTTCATCTCCTAGGGTTAGGTTTGGATGTCTAGGGTTTTGGAATTCATGTTTATTGTAAAAATTCCTTTAGAGCATCATTGTACTCATCTTCTTGCAAATGAGCATAGCTATCACATCTCTTCTCAGAGATAAGATGCCACCATTATAGAAAGCTTGTTTTCAGTCTACATTTCACAGTTTTCAACATATTTATTATTAAATATAAGTCAAGTTTTATTGTATTTCTATTATTTATCACTGTGTCTGTAATATCCCTAGGCCTAACCCAATTGTAAATGTAAATGAAAATGTACTTAAGCTGGTGAGATATTTGATATCATTTTGTATGAAACTTTCATGTCATAGTGCACGCATGTACTACACAGTAAAATGATGAAGTGTGCACATTCCAGGATACCACACACATCAACTTAAGTGCCCACGATTTTGAGGCTAGGGAGCCTTTGTGTATATGTTTTGTTTTATAGGCTGGTGAGCCAGTTTTGTGATCACTAGGCCAGAGAGCCTAGATGTTAAAGGCCAGTGAGCCTATTTTGTATATGTCTCATCATTAATATAAAATACATCATTGTGCCTAGAACGACCACAATAAAAGAGTATGGGGGAATAAACTCCACTATTTATGGAAAGGGGGGGCTAAAAGTTAAGGAAAAGGGCTAATCTAGGAAGCTTAAGCCAAAAAGGAATATTATATTAATATTTCTTAAAGTATAAAGTATGGATAATTATTTTATCCTAAGTTCCAAATTCGAGGACAAGTGGGCCAAAGTAGCTCCCAACATGACAAGTGTCAAGTTGGGGACATGCATACATATTATTTGGACTCAGTTCATATTCTAATCATTCTTTCCATCATTCATCCATTCCATGAGCATTCACACATTGAATTAGGTGTCCTTCATACCTTCATGTCATTTTACATGAACCTGTATCCATACCGATACATGTTTGCATAGTTGGTTAGCTTAGGAGATGGATTGAAGAACTGGGTTGTCAGGCTCATGGGATATTTAGGAGGCGTGTTGTCAGGCCCATGAGAAATCTCTTTGGGTGAGAGAATTGTTGGGAATCGATTTCATGAAGGTGCTAAACTGCAACTACAGGGCTTTGAGACTTCTTGTTCGGCCTGTTGTTGAAGCCTGGAAAGGAAGTGGGGTAGTCGAAGGACTTTTGAGAAGATAAGGGGCACACTTACTAGGGTGGGACAAGCATGTGGGGAATGAGGGACTGTAGTCTTCTAGTTTGAGTTGGCACCTGTGAAAGAGTCTTTCCTATTATCTGAGATAGTCAACCTAGTTAGGAATCCCTTTACCTGGGTGGAGTTTAGTCCCAGCTTGGGGGTGACCCACTGCTGAGAGTGATGAGAAGTTTGGTATAAGGTTGGGAGGTTCTTGGAAGGTCTGCACACATTTGGTGATATTCCTACCAAGATAAGTGTCAATTGTGTGATAAATTACATGTTGCATTATTATTTACGTGTTTATTTTTATGGGTTTATCCTATGTGTGGTTATAAATGTCTTTATATTTATGGGCATTGCCTACATATGTTGTATGTATATGTTTATGGTTATTTCAGTATGAATCCATGCATTTACAAAATGCAATTGTCTGATTACGTTTTATATATAATGTTCCACAAGATTTTTGCGTGTATATGTTTTAATTGCATGCAGTTCGAAAAATTTATGTGGCATAGCTTAGTCATATGCTGGGTATGTTACAACAAGGTATCAGAGAATGAAAGAGTTTTCTGGAGTAGCATGGCCTGACATGGGTGGTCGGGGATGTTAAAGTGTCTCTATGTTAATATAATAAATTTGTGGTTTCATTTTTTTTCGCTCATAAATCCAAATCAATAGTTGGCCAAATTTCATAATTGTAGAGAAGCCAGAGTGAAATTGGATGAAAATGGGAAAAACCCCAATTTATATAGTACAATTCATGGATAATTCAAGGTGGATGAGTCTAATTTCAAGAATAGAGGTTAAATTGATATTTACAGGGCCGAATTGGTTGTAACAAATATACTTGTAGATTTTGCAATGGCTCGTGTGGAAAATAATTATGCAATTGGGAAGAATTGGACGAAATTGGGGAAAAGCCCCAATTTCTATAGTTAAATTCATGGGAAATTCAATGGAGAGGAGTTGAATTTCACTCAAGGGGGTCGAATTCATATTATAGGTCTATAATGGGTCATGAAAATCTTAGTACATAACTTCAATGATGGCCAAGAAAAGATATTGTTAAATTGGGCATATTTGGAAAAAATTGGGTATTTTTCCATATATTGATGTCCGATTGATATTGAGGCCACGTGTCAGCTAACGTGGAAAAAGGGTGATGTGTAATGTTATGGTGGTAGGTACACAGTGGCCAATGTGATAGATGACAGGTGATGTGGAGCCACAGTGGTGTGGGACGTTCCTGTCCTACGAAACCTTGACTCCAGACCCATGATGAGATCTTGAAAATTGACTAAGTATCAAGACATCATGGAGCATGGTGAGATCTAAAAAATTGACTAAGAGAAAATTTATGTGTAAAGGAATTGAGTGCAAAAAAAAGAAAAAATTCCAGGGATTAGTTATGTAGTTTTGGACTAGTACATCCATTATTGTGGTCAGAGTAGTGCAGTAGAAGCATGGTATGAGTTATATAACTTCAGGGGTGAAGCAGTGAAGGTACATGTATGTTAAAGAGTGCCAACATATGCATAATAAATTCATTATGTACAGATTGATTCCGTAAGGATGCCGTTAGGATTCAGGGAAGGGTATTTCATAAATGAAAGAAGGATTCTAGGACTAGCTCAAGTCCTTGAACATATTAAGATAATGAAATAAGGTACCATGAGGTGGATGTCAAGATAATAGGAGTGTATGGAAACACTACATGAGGGATGAAAAAAATAGAAGAGGATTGTTGATGCATTCCAAAAGTGTTGAGTGCATTTCCAAAATAGATTGGATGACACGTCAAAAGGATTCAAGCATGGAGGTGATATTCTGAAAGGAAATCAATAACAGATCATGAAGAAGAAAATGGTTCTCAGTTGACATGGTATGAAAAAGAGATGGTACCTAAGAGAACCCATCTTAAGTGGAAATGATCCATTTGCAATATCCTAGAGGAATGGAAGTATTGTTGGAGTTATTATAGAAGATAAAGGCAATGTTAACTACTTCCAGTTAATATCTATGAAGCTAGAAAAGAATACAATTGTGTAGAATTGCACTATGCTAGAATACTGACCAAGTCAAGTTGAGACCAAATGGGTTAAGGAAGGAGGAAAAAATAGTATAAGAATTGACAAGAGCTTAAGTGTCCGGACAGGGAAAGCTAAATAAACTTGTTCTAGTAAAGTAAATGGATGCTAAACATCCAAAGTCTATAAGACAACATGGTTGAAAATATAATTTGTTCAGGTATGAGTTGGGTCAGACGAATCGAGGAAATAGATAAATGTTGAATTTTAATATCAACATAATATATGGCTGAAAATGTTAAGTGGCCAAGTGTGGTTTGGTTGATAATTTCTCATGGAAGTAATAAATCATGTTCAATGATTTCAGCAACAACATAAAAGAGTAAGGAAATCCAGTGACACATGAGGAAAACCAGGAACAACAAAGAGAGATGAAAAGGAAGCAAGAGGTTATTGCAAGTGTTGCAACAACAATTATGATATGGCATGCTGGACAACCATACATAGCATAAGAAGCTAAAAATCATATTCATTTATGAGCATGTTAAGGATGCACTCTCAATGCATATAGATATGCATTAGTGAATGCAGATTGTTAATATATATAACATGTTGAAGACTATTAATAGTCTATTGTTATATATATGAATATGAAAGTTTCTAATGATGGATGTTGAGATAGAAAATAGGGATTTTATTGGATGATTCAAATTGTTGTTGATGATGCTAATGCATAAGGAAGTCATCCATATGAATAATATATCATAAAGGAAAAATGTTGATAAGAGGTTGATGAAGGAATCTTGTAAGTTTCTACCAGTTATCAACTAATTAGGTAGCATCAACAAATTCATGGACAACTATGCAGGTATGAGTTGGATGTACTTATGTTGTAAATTTTATGAAGGGGATTTAGGTAATAATTACATTAGTTGTCTCGGGTGTTGATCTCTCTCTACCTACTTCTTGGGTTGACCCAAGTTCATATCTAAACAACTTTCCAAGAAAACCCTCTAAAATTATCGACCCTCATAGTAAACTGGAGGAATTAACCAAATATGTATAGCTAACCACATGTGTAAATCAATCATTAACAATAATTAAGGATGTCAACCATTAAAAAAAGAAGTAAATAGAAATCCATTCATCACACAATAAATAGGGTTTACCATGGTTCACCCCCTCTTGGTATACATCCACAAAGATATAGCTTCTTAGGCTCTTTATTATGTTGCTGCAATAACTGGTGTTGATCTCTCTCTACCTACTTCTTGGGTTGACCCAGGCTCAAATCTAAACAGGTTTCCAACAAAACCCTCTAAAATTATCGACCCTCATAGTAAACTGGAGGAAACATAGCACAGAGGGTGTACTGCAAAGTCTCACTCGAGATAGTTCTATGAGTGAGTGCAATTATCATGTGCCTGTAGTCTAGGAAAGAGTGGGGATCTAGGATTGTAACTGGTCTTTCTCAAGCCTTAACTAATTATTGAATCTATTATTATTAAGATCTATTTGTATGTTAAACCCTTGCATGCGATCAAATAGGTCTAGCTAACCACATATGTGTAAATCAATCATTAACAGGAATTAAGGATGATCAACCATTAAAAAAAAGTAAATAGAAATCCATTCATCACACAATAAATAGGGTTTACCATGGTTCACCCCCTCCTGGGATACGTCCACAAAGATCTAGCTTCTTAGGATCTTTGTTATGTTGCTACAATAAATGGTGTTGATCTCTCTCTACTTACTTCTTGGGTTGACCCAGGTTCATATCTAAACAAGTTTCCAACAAAACCCTCTAAAATTATCAACCCTCATAGTAAATTGGAGGAATTAACCACATAGGTATAGCTAACCACATATGTTTAAATCAATCATTAACAGGAATTAAGGATGATCAACCATTAAAAAAAAGTAAATAGAAATCCGTTCATCAAACAACAAATAGGTTGCGCACACTATAATTCTGATCATACAATTATGAGAATAGGTTCCACAACCTTGGTGAGGAAGACTAGATCACACTAGGCTCCTCATCCTGTGATCTAACCCTCAAAACATGGCCTACTTGGCCCTTCTATGACTCAACAACTTACGAAATTATGTCACAATAGCTCAAAAACCTGAACTACTACTTCCAACCCAAAGTGCCAACCCCCACCTAGACCTCCTAGGTTCTTATTTATACTAACTTACAAGATTCTTAGCTGTTACAATCTCTCACCAAAACCCTAAACCTAACATGGTTGGTTTTCCTTCTTGTGCTCCTTGCATGCTTTCCTCCTTTGCATGCGACTTTTCCTTCCAGATGTCTTTTTCCAAATTAAGCTTTACCTTCCAAAAATGGACTTCTCCTCAAAATCAGCCCACGCCCAACAAGCCCCCAACAATGACATGTGGATCACCCTGAGCCACCTAGGAAATCTCTCTCCCTCCACAACCTCTCCTAGGTTGTGGAACTTGTCTACAAGTTCCCTTCCTATTTCCTGTACCTACATGGCCTTTTTTGCGAGTGCTTCTAATTCTTGCATTGTGATATCCCTCTAGATCATTGCTGCGCACTCTGTCTGTTCTTGCACCATGTTCCTCTTCTCCTCCTCTAATTGCATGATCATCTGCATTGCTTATTCTTTAAGGGGTTCCATCTGCGCCTGTCTTTCCTTCTTCTGCGTCTAGATGAATTTTAACTCTACCTACAACTTCTTCATATCTTGCATTCCTTTTAGACACTTTGCGATAATCATTGTCTTTTGCCTCTGTTTGAGGTCTTGGATAGTTGTGTTACTCTTTCTTCCTCCTAGTCCCACTGATGGACCTACTCATATTCCTCCAATGTTGTCCAAAGCTTCCCTACTATGTCAAAAAATCATGCTATTGTGATGACTTGTTTTTCCATCTCATCCATTTGACTTGCAACTTCTTGTTTCCTTTTCTCCTTCACCTTCGGAGGAGATATGGGATTTAAATTCTATTTTAATTCCGCAATCTTCTCCTTGTAGTGATCGATTGTCTATGCGATGAGGTTGATATTCTCCTTTGCACTTCTCTCTTATATTTGTGCACTGTCAAGAATGCGATTATACACCACTGTCAGACCCTGTTCTATTCTGTTTGCATGTTCTTTTTCCTCCTTGGTTTTGAGATCGACTTGCTTGACTGCCAGTTCTAAGGATTCCTTGCTAGTTATGCCGCATTGGTCCTTTCACGCGATTGTACTTCCTGCATGAAAATGACTTGAATATTGTACATTTCCTTTGTTGGTATCCTTTCCATTACCATCTCTACTTGCAGAAGATCCTTCAGTGGTGTCTGGGAAAAGAATTCATCCACCTACAACATGTTGGAAGTGAATTGAAAGTTTTGAATTTCTTGTGCTGTTGTTTGGATGGTGTCTTTTTCACTTGGCACGATCCTTGCCTCTTCTTCTGTTGCTGTGGGGAAGGGATTTGTTCCCCTTTCAGGCCTTTGTGTTGCTCTCATCTACTCTAGGACCTTTCTTATGTCTACCATCTCATCTTGGATTTAGCCTCTTTGGTGCTTGGATTCTTTGAACTCTTCAGCTACTCGGTCCTGTATCTTTTCTTCCATGAGGTTAGAATCATCCTCAGTAATCATGTCCTCTAGCAGTTGCTTGTGCATCTTAGCCTTCTTGCACGACCCCCCTATGTGTATAATTGGCCAGTTGGGTGGCCCTGTTTCCTTTGTGGTGGATGTCAAGGGGTTTACTTGTGTCTTTGTATCCCCCATTCCTTTTTCTCGTTGTGTTGGGGAAGTGTCCTTTTTTCATGCCTACACATATTTCTTTGGCACACTCCCCTTCTTCTGTTGCACACAAACATTTTTCCTTTTGTCACACTTAGTCTACGTTTTTTGCGCATAATATTTCCCAGTGATTTTTGTATTTTCTTTATTTTCTGATTTTGTATTTATTTTTCCTTATTTTTCTCTTATTTCTTTTTGTCATTTTTCTATCCTAGGTTCTACTATATTACATTATGTAGATGTCCTTCTTACTGCGTTGTAAATTTTAAATGTTAGGGGGTCGATGTTCCCTTTACAGTTTCAGTCGACTCCTGTTTATCATTCCCTTTAGTTTTGTTCCTGCTAGATCCTTTAGCTGTACCGATCCCCCATTTGTGACATTAGTTACTTCATATGACCCTAGACAATGCATTCTAAACTTACCAGGATGTTGAAAATTTTTATTGTCATAGAGAAAGACTAGGTCTCTTTCCTTGAAACTCTTCCTCTTGGTATGTCTATCATGCCAGGCTTTGTCTCTAGCTTTCTATAATTATTGGTGAAATATTACCAGAATCCTATGCTCTTCCATTTCCATTAGTTTATTCAACCTCTCCTTCATTGTGCCTCTTTCTGTCATGTTGGTGATTATTGCTATACGCATACTGGCTACAAGAAATTATAATGGAACTATTGCTTCCTGCCCATACACTAATATGAATGGTGTCTTTCCTGGCAACTTTTTGAATGTATTCCTATATTACCATAGTACTTCTGGTAGTTTTAATTCCCAATCATCCCTTTTGACATTGCAGATATTTGTCAGAGAATTCTCCAATATCTTATTGAAGGATTCTACTGTTTTGTTTTCCTAAGGATGGTAAGGTGTACTCTTCTGGTGATATACTTCAAACTCCTCAGTCATGGACCTGATATTTCTATTGATAAATTGAGTACCTTGATCACTCATCAAAATTCATGGGCATCCAAATCTAGTTATCACTTGCTCAAACAAGAAGTGTGTTGTTGTCTCTGCAATGTAGTCTTTGAAGGGTGTTGCTTCTTCCCATATTGTTAAGTGTTATGTTGCAGTAATGATATATCTTTCTTCTGACCTTTTTGTTGGTGGGTGGATTGGACCAACAAAGTCTATTGCCCATTTTTCAAATACTTGAAAAGTTACTTGTGGTCTCAGGGGCATCTCATCCCTTTTGTTGGGTTTTCCCAACCTCTGACAAACATCACATGTTTGGAAATATTCCTTATCATATCTGTGAATTGGTGGCTACCATAGTCCTATGTGCAAGACCTTCTGCATGGTATCTTTTCCTGCATAATGTCCTCCAGTTATTTATTTATGAGCTTCTGCCAAAATTCTAGTCCTTTCATGTTCTAGTACACACCTTCTCAAAAWRWTTTCTGTACCCATTTTATATAAGTGTCCTGCAATCAGTTGGTGGTCTRCAGCTCTGACTACAAAATTTTTATTCTGCACAGTGCTAAATTCTTGTGGTGTGGTCCCTGTACTCAAATATTCAATAATATCAAAAAAATATTCATCAACTATTTGTACTAAAAACAACTATGCATCAGGGAATTTGTCTTCCAAATTGGCAGGTTCTTCTCCATTAGTGACCCTTGATAGGTGATCTGATCTTACATTCAGCTTCCCTAGTTTGAATATTACTTCAAAATCAAATTCTTGAAATAACAACAACCATCTACAGATCCTCCTCCCCAACACTAACTTGTTGACTAAATATTTTAGAGAAAAATGATCTGTGAACATCTTAAAATATTTTCCCAACAAATATTGCATGAAATTTTGAATGGAATATACCATGGCTAAGCCTTCTCTTTCTGTGGTGTTGTAATTCTGATATGATTCTTACAATTTCCTTCTTGCAAATATTATAGGATGGTCTAAATGCCATAATTTCTCCAAGTTCCATGGATGATGCATCTACATGCACATGAAAAGTATTTTCCCGATCTGGGAATACTAGAATAGGCATTGTGACCATTTTTTATTTTACGATATCCAACCCTTGTTGACAGTCCTCATTCCACTGAAATATGATATCCTTCTTTAGTAGTTTTTCCATGGGTGCAATAATCTATGCATACCCCTTTATGAATTTTCTGTAATAGCTGGTATGTCCCAGTGTTTCTCTCAATTGTCACACTGACTTTGGTGGTGGTAAATTGACAATGATTGCAATATTAGTAGGATCTACTAGAAATCCTTGTGTTACAGAATATATGTCCCAACAATATTCCAAAAGGTGTCCCAAAAGTGCATTTCTTTATATTCAATGATATCTGACACTGCCTGCATCTTTCCAACATTACCCTTAACACTTCTACATGGTATTTTAACAAACTATATACAGTCCAGTCATCCAGATAGACTTCTAAAAATGGATGTATGAATTCCTTAAAAATAGATATAACTACTCTTGAAAACATGGTTGGTGCATTCTTCAGCCCAAAATGCATGATTGTGTACTAGTAGGATCCCCAGTATGTATTAAAAGTAGCCTTATACCTATCTTCTGGGGCTCTCTTAATTTGATGGTAACCTGAGAATCCATATGTAAATGAGTATGATTCCTTGCCTCCCACATTCTCTAATACCTCATCTATGAAAGGTGTGGGAAAAGGGTCATGTAAGCAAACATCATTCAATTTTATCAAATATACACAGATCCTTATCCCCCCTTGTTTCTTTTCTTGCACTACCATAGGAATTATCCATTTAGATCCCTCTACTCGTTCTATGATACCGTCTTCCAACATTTTGTAAATCTCATCCTTCACTTTCTGCTTATACACTAGATTTAGTCTGTAAGGTGTCTGTCTGACAGGCCTTGCTTCAGGTTTGAGAGTTATTTCCATCTCTCCTAGCTCTCCTGCTATGCCTTTCATCTTTGTAAAGGTTGTTGGGAACATGTCATTGTATTCACGCATTAACTTTGTTATTCTTTCCACTGTTTGTTTATCCCAATAGTCTCCAATACTAACCATTTTAGGGTTATCAATGGTCCAAATGTTGTCTTTCTTCAGCTTGATTGGTGCAACAAATAATTCTAATTCCAGAGATGGAACTTCCACTTCTCTCCCTCCTTCAATTTTTGTAATCTAAATATTGTGCAGGTCATCTTCATCTAGTGCCTCTTCTTCCACATGATAGCATGAAAATAGCTCCTTGATTGTTTGTCTGTTCTGTTTTTGATACTCTGTCATGAGTTCAAATTATGGTTCATCAATAAATATCACCCCTCTTATATGTTTTATTTCTGAATCAATGTTGGGGTTCTCATGTTCAAATGAGAAGGTTACTATAAAATTATGTTGTAATGTTGTCCATTCTACAGTGCCTCTACGCATTTCCTGGTCTACATACCAGTTTTCTAGAATTCTTTCCAATGTATGGATAAAGTGATAAGGCCATTCCTATGGTGGTGTCATCCTCCAATGTGTCCTCCACTTCTCCAAGTGTTCTGCTGGTGTTCCTTTCCCATCATACCTCTACATTTGTTTTCTTCTTTGTTCTATGTCGAATCTAATGTGCAGTAATTGTTTACATTGGTACCAGTCTTGAATTGTTTCTTTATGTGCACCCCACCATCTTGCAGTGTACCCTTGAGTGAAATATCTAGGTATAAGAGCCTCTAATTGTATCCCACTTCCTCTTCATATTTTTTCATAAATTCCTCTAAATCATTCACTACATGAAAACTGAGAGGTTCCCTTATCTTTGTACCAACCCATCTTACTGCGCAGTCTATTATTGCGCACCTTCTTGTGGAGACTTCATGTAATATATGATGCCAATTCTCTAGACTTGTATCTAAGTAAAAATCACATGATGTGATTCTTCTCTAGCTAAGTACCCCATCTTGATTTGGGTTAACATAATATTCTTCTCGCATGGTGGTTCTGTACAACTGGTTTACTTCCTCCAAGTCTAGACAAGTTGGTTCTACAAAAATTTCTCCTTCTGAAGGGTGTAATGGTACAATGGCTCTGTATTCTCCTGATTCAAATGCCATCTTCCTTGTCTTCAAGTTGATTATGGCTTGGTTATCAAATTCAAAATCTAGTCCAAGCAATGTTTGATATGGTGTTGTGCCATATACTATTTCTATCACGTAAAAGTTTGGCTTAGGGCACACTCCATCCAAATCTACTGTCACACCTTTAAGACTTCTAATTGGTATAAATCTATGTTTATTTTCTAACTTCAACTGGATAGGTGAATATCCTAGTGTGGGATCTCCCATACAATGTCATGTCTTTTTGGGTAACACATTTACTTTGGAGCCTAAGTCCAATATAATATCCCCCATATTAAAATATCCAATGTTAGCATTCAATATGAATTCCCTGCTTGTCCTGCTTCTTGTATGGATGTGATTGATTGTTTTCTTCTCTAATTTCCCCTCTTCCTCTGTGCTACATATTTCTAACATATTTTGCAAAACTTTAACAAATGATGGATCATTCATTAGCTTAACACAAGATTGCAGAAAAGTATTTATGGTACTTACTTTCCCTAAAGGTTGTGCTTCATTGGTGTGGTCCATTGATGAAGGCATCTCATACATTGGTACATTCTGATTATGTTGCACAACTAAGGTAGATGTAACATCTTGTTTGAGGAACTCTTGTCTGGCCTCCTTGAATGTCTCCTTTTCTTTCCACACATCAAACTTCTTCTATGTCTCAGTATTTTTCTTCACCCATTGGTGTTGTGTTGGATCGTATCTTACTACGTCATCTCCTGTCTTATCTCCTCCATGCATGACTATGTTGATATTTCTTCCATCCTCCCTAAATTCTGCAGAAATCCACTGAACATTCTCATTGTTCCGATTCCTCTTTTCTTGAATCTTTCCCAAAAGTGTTGGGAATTCCTCTGTATCATGGTTTGTTGTGCGTCGGTACATACATGTTGTGGGTGGAAGTGGACATTACTTTGCATAATGTCCTAGATGTTGGCAGTTGTAGCACACTATTGGACCTTGGCCTCTTCCATATCCTCCTCTACCTCCTCCTCCACCTCTATATCTAGTTCAATCTCCTCACAGTGTGTTGTACTAAGGCCCTTGATTATACTACTCGGGGTTATACTGTGGCTACACAATGTTATAATGTTGTTTCACATTATTATATTGAGGTGGTACCTGGTTAAAATAAGGTGAAACTTTCCCTATCATCCTTTATTCCTGCACCCTATAGGTATATGAATTTCTTTCCCTCGTCAACTCCATTGTCCTACAATATTTATCATCATGTCCCACCAACTTGCAAAAATTTCAATATGAGCTCTTGGGTACTGTCTGGTACTTCTGCATCATTGGACAATGATATGTATCATTCCCATGCATCTTACAAATCTCACACCATGGTCCTCCTATTGGAAAAGGGTTTGGTACTCCTGTTTCCATGTAGTGTGTGAAAGTTGGGCATTCATTCCCGTGGTTTCCTTCTGTCCTACATGTGTTACACCAAACAACTTCTCTTTTCTCTTTTCCCTTATTATGGTTCAATTGAAGTGTGAGGTTCTTCAGATCCTCCTTCAGTTCCTCTATTGTTGGATCTGCCTTTTGATACTAGTTCTCTTCTAGTTGTAGGGTTGTCTGTAGAGCCTCTTCTCGAGTTTGAAACTTCTGTTGTCTCAATGGGTATTTCAAATGTGGTAGCAATGAATTCAAAAATATATGTCTATGTTGCATGTTAGTCATGGCATACTTCAACTTTCCTTTAAGACGCTTAAACCTATGATCAATCTCCCAAACAGATTCACTTGGTTTCTGTCTGATTTCAATTATCCCATTCATGTACTAATCTTCTAAGCTAGGCTTATGAAATTCATTGATCAATAGCTTCTTCACATCCTCAATCGTCCTTGTCATTCCTGGTGGTCTGTTTACAACTAGGCTCATGTACCATTCCAATGCGCATTCTCTTAGCATGATGGATAACTCAAAAAGTTTTATATCCTCATCTTTAATCTTCTTTTATTCCCAGATCTTCTCACATATGAACAAATTCTTTTCAAGGTCCTCATATGCATCTCCCCAAAATTATGGTATCCTAATGGTGGGAACTTGTCCTGCCATTTTGAACTATGATGGACTACTACCTCCACATGGTGTAGATATTTTACTGCTACTTTCTGAACTAGATCCTCCAGTTGTTGCTCCTTATTTATATGTACTTCCTACTATATTTCTTCCATTAAAATTTAGTTGTCTGAATGGTGGTGTTCTTTTTGGTGTATTAGTCGCACATGGGGTTATGGGTTCCACACTGACACTGACATGGATGGGAGTTCTACCTTATGTTTCTACCCTTGGACCTCTTGTCCTCCTTTCATATGTTACGTGCATTATTTCATCAATATGATCCATAGCACAAACATCATCTACCTCTTCCTCATCACTTACCAAGACCTCTTTGTTAGCTATGGCTCTCTTCTTGTTATTCATGTTATATTGATAGGGTACTCTACTGCGTGTATTTACATTTTTTTCCATTATCTTCTTTATTTGATCTTCCTACATTATGATTTGTTCCATGGCCTCCTTCTTCTTCCCCTTATCCATATCCTCCTCCATTTCTCCACCTCTTGTCAGTGATTCACCCATTCCCCCATGCACGCAAGTAAATTTAGTTGTCTCATTCCATCATCATCACACCTTTGTCATAATTTGATATGATATACCTAACTTTATGTCCTTTTAGAAACTCCTTCTCTGTTGTGTTGTAAGACTTCATGGTATCTATTGTAAATTTTGTGATAAACCCTACAACAATACTGTTTAACCAGAAATATACTATGTGCATGAGGATGTTGTTAACTTGTTGTAACTATGCGATCTCCACTAAATTCCACTCAAGATTTCTGATCCGATTTGTAAGGTGGTTTTCTTTTAACCTCAATATCCACTCTTGCAACACATGCAGGAAATCATAGAAAAATACCTCATGCATGTCGCTAAACATGTAGTTGTATAGATATTCGCATGGTGTTATCTTAGGGTTTCTGTTATCTTTATGCGCAAACTCAAGATCCTTTTTTTTCAATCGTCTTTCGATCTCCACCTTTGATGGATTCCACGGTATGAGCATTCCCTTTTTATACCTTCATTCTCCAAATGATTCTTTTACAGATCCCATTCACTCAATCCCATGTAGTTCTAGCCGGAAACAAAACCATTTGTTGGGTATTGATCTCTCTCTACCTACTTCTTGGGTTGACCCAAGTTCAGATATGAACCGATTTCCAACAAAACCCTCTAAAACTATTGGCCCTCCTGGTAAACCAAAAGGMAACAAAACACACAAAGTGTATTGTGCAGCCTCACCTSAGATAGTTCTATGGGTGACTGCAATTATCAGGTTCCTACAATCTAGGAAAGAGTGGGGATMTAGGATTGTAAATGATATTTCCCAATCCTTAACTGATTACTCAACTTATTATTATTAATATCTATTAATTTATTAAAACCTAACATGCGATCAAATAGGTCTATCTAACCACATATGAGTAAATCAGTCATTAACATGAATTAAGGATGATAAACCATTAAAATAAAGTAAACAACCATTCATTCATCACACAATAAACAAGTTTTACCATGGTTCACCCCCTCCTAGGATATGTCCACAAAGATCTAGATTCTTAGGCTATTTATTATGTTGCTACAATAAATGGTGTTGTACACACTACAATTTTGATCATACAATTATGAGAATAGGTACCACAACCTTGGTGCGGTGGACTAGATCACAGTAGGATACTCAGCCTATGATCTAACCCTGAAAATATGGCCTACTTGGCCCTTCTAYAGATCAACAACTTATGGAATTATGGCGCAATAACTCAAAAACCCAAACTACTACTTCCAACCCAAAGTACCAACCCCCACCTAGACCTCCTAGGTTCTTATTTATACTAACTTACAAGCTTCGTAGCTATTACAATMTCTTAMAAAAACCCTAACCCTGACATGGTTTCTGTTATCACTGAAATTTCATCCGCAAATGGTTACAGGAATCCAACAGCTTCAAACAATTATGAGTTCACCCATGGACCAAAATTACCAAAAAAACATTTCCAAAAGGTCCAAAACTATACAACTAGTTATAAAATTAAGGTGCGTTATGACTACACAAGGCGCACGTACACATGCGCCATCCAGAAACACAAGAAAATCGCACATACGCACAATGTGCGACTGTGGTCACTAAAATCCACGCACACCTGAGAACGATGCATTTATGAGATTGGTCGGCCTCCCACCCACTTTTGGTTTAGCTTCCAAGTTTATTTGACATCCAAATCTCGACTAGATCCAACTGGGTGGTTGGTCAAAGACCTAAAAATGCCCTAAACAACCCCTTTTCACACTAAAAGCTGGTTGCACAATACCTCAAAGTGATGCTATAAAACAAGGCCATGGGTGCACTACATTATCAAGGAATTCATTTGCAAGGTTATGCTGCTGCTATTCTCTTGGGGAATCCTCTCTTCTCATCAAGAGCATACTAACATCATTACATTTGGGCAATCCATCTCACCTCTTGAGTGGATTAGCTTGGGATTTTTTCACCATTTTTTTCAAAGTTGTAAGAAGAGCTTAGTTGTGGGGGTCCAAGAGCCCTCCCTTGGAGGAAGAAGGGACCCAAAGTCCTCTTTCTTCTTGGTGTTTTCTTTTCACTAATATAATCCTTGCCATTGGTGACATGAGTCTTATTGGTTTGTTGTTCTTATGTCCTTATGCTCAATAGTTTAGTTGTTCTTTCATTTCTTAGTTTAATTCTTAGCTTAGTATTTTATGTTTCTTTTTCTAACCCTTTCCTTTACTGTTTTCTTGCTTAGCTAACCCAACTAATCTTGTAAGCACGTCTATTTTGCTCATTTAGGTGACAAAAGAGGCGCAACAGATTGGCGACTCTGCTAGGGAAAGGTATCAATTTCCTACCCCATTTGGGTTTTTCTAGCTCTTATTTTGGTTTATTTAACCCGAAGGTACCTTAACTGGCCCAAGCCAACCTGCAAAACACCCAATTCAAAACTGAATTGAGAGAATTCCATTCGAAATTCTCTTCATGGCCATGTGGCAGGTGTGCGCAAGTTTATTGGCCCACAGTCGCACATTGTGCACACGTACACCAAAGTTACTGTGTTTTTTAGCAAACTCCATGCACCTGCACCCAAAAGTCTGTTTCGGTTCATGCGTTGGTGCTTAGTGTGCCTCTGTCTACTCTGAGGCCCATGCACCTATGTAGAAAAATACACATTGTAATCTTGTTTGTGATTTGGGGAAGGCCCCTAGCCTTCTTAAAAATGATTTCATGCATGTTATAATCTACACCACACTTAGTTCCCTCTCCATATAAAGGGATTAGTCAAAATACATAGGCACTTAGGGGGTTTAAAATCATTATTTCCTCTTTTTCTTTCATTTTTCCACATGGATAGCTTGCTTTGACTAAAAGTATAAATTGGAATCATTTGTAATCACATAAAAATTTCATTGGGACCAGAAGTTGGATAACAATCATTTGGTATGCTCTTCTCTCATGCTTCAAAGCGACCTTGAGAATCAGAAAAAGGTTGTAGGACAATTTCATCTCCCTTAAAAATACTAAAACCTTTAGGAGAGGACAACAACCCCCTCGAGACTCCTCTTAGTTTATTTTTCAAACACATCTCAAGATTGTAACGGGCCCATACATGCCCACATGCTACAAAGATAGGATAGTGGTGAAATTTACTTTCTTAGATTAAATCACTAGGGAAGTTTAAAGGTTTTGTAACGGGCCCATACATGCCCACATGATCAAAATCTATGATAGTTTCAAAGATTTCTTAGATTAAATCACAATAGGGAGTTAAAGGAATAGTAAAGGACCCACATGTACACATACTAGCTTCCTAGGGACTTTTGAATTACGCAAGGTTGTACCAAAGGCATTTAGTTAATTAGATAATCAACACTTGTAAGGACCAAGTGAAGTCCACATGCAGGAAGGTGACACCTAATTCATTAAAACAATGACACACTTTCACTCATTCACACACAAAATTCACTTATCACTCACATAGTTTTCATCTCGAAACATGGAGGTCAAAGTAAGTTTCCTCCAAAGGGATTCCGAAACACCCCTCCCTTTTCTTGACGAAACTATCCACTCCCATTTAATTTCAACGAGATTGGATCACACCCCTAGTCTCTCAAACAAACCACATCTAAATTTTTTCTAAAAACTCACTAAGTTTTCCTCCACAGGAGGTACCAAAATAAATTTTTTAGTCTAGGAAGGATTTCAGGGATAGGCATCCAAATAACTCCCCGTTATCTGGTTCTCACATTGTCAAAACAATAGAATTTGTCAAATAGGGAACTGTAAATCCTCGAAGTCAAGTTTTCCTAATACCATAAGGCAGGGAGATACCCATGAAGGGTTGAAGGCCGAGGTTCGGTTGTTTTGTGTGTCCCCCCTTGAGGCACCCACCTCTTGGATGGGATCCAGCCCGTGACCCATTTCTTAGGCCGAAAATATAAATGATGCAATTTTACCGAGGTACCTAGTGACCAAATTTTAGGACATCTATGTAAGTGGCAATTGTGGGGTTCAATTGCACCTTGATCAGATTTTGTGTGGCTATTGGGAAATATCGCCAACTCTTTCAGGATATGCCCCCTTTACCCCTCATTATAACTGATTACTTCATCCTTCACTAATTTCTCTTCCAGTGACTTCAGACCCCACTGCTGAGTACTATTGGAAGGTCCAATGCTATTTGAGAGGAAGGACGTTACGTCTTTTAGGACACGAGCATTTGTTTTCTTTGATCCCCCATGCGAACAAAACCCACTTATCCACATATATGCTTCTTTTTCAAAATACTTTATGTATGATGCACTTCTGATTACATTTGATTTAAATATATATCGTGTAAAGTTCAAAAATTGTAGCAAATGCTCTTGTTTATTTATTGCTCTCACCACCATCCACACACATACACTCAGCTAATCAGACATCATAGGGGACCCATAGAACCACCGTCATTCTAGACGCTTGTTGAACCTCCCTCCTATTTTAGGGGGAGTTCCTAGTCTTGCCAACTCATCAGCTCCACCTTCTCACACCCCTATGAGTGCCACTATATTAGGATCAGCTTTGCTTGGTTCCACCTTACTTGGGTCCAATTCCCAAGGTCCACCGTCCACTTTCCCTCCTTTACACAGAAGCGGGGGGGCAACTTCCTCTGAAGGGGGAAGTACCAACCCACTTAGCCCCCCTCAAGGGTCAGGTTCATAGAACACTCACACCATGGCTAGAACTAATCCTCTGCCACCACTCTAAATGCCATATTTGGCCTCTCTTAACATACCAAATCTAAGAAAACTCACAAATGATCCTATATCGCATGACCCCACATGGCCTGCAATGGTTACCAAACTACCTTTAGACATATCCAAGTTTGAAGGAAAGGCAGAGGATGAACCTGCCAACCATGTCATGACTTTCCACTTATGGTGCTCTTCCAACAACATTATGGATGATTCCATCCGAATACGATTATTTCAATGCATGCTCACTGGCCCCTCAGCCAAATGGTATGTAGACGAAAAATCGGGGTCCCATGTGACTTTTGAGTCCTTGGCCAAAGCATTTTTGACCTTCTTCCAATTACCAATCCTCCATGACAATGGTCTTGAACTACTCTCTAATTTTAAACAAATCTCAGCCACACATATCGTTGATCACATTCACGAGTGGCCTCGACGACATAGTTTGTGCAAAGCAGAAAACACCAAACAACAATGTCTTGATTGGTTTCTCAGATCACTTGTCTCTCTCCTCGGTAAAGATGTGGCTTCCACCTTCCCTCAATCAGAAGAAGAGGCTATCAGTAAGGCTCAACAATATGACCTCATCTATTCATAATCAGGGTACTTGTACACAGTACTTCCTGATCTCCCAAAATCCATGCCATTTGGCCAAGACAAACCTGGGATGTCTCACTCAACAGACAGATTGATTGGTAATACCACGCACTACAGTCCACAACCCCAACAACCACCAATGTATGACACACCTCAATATCCGTCGGCATATGCAGGAACCCCTTATTATCCTCCACCCCCTTATCAACAACCATACCCTATTTCCCTTCCTCCACCCCTCAGTGGGCCACCGATGGCACCCACAATACATCCACCAGTCCAAACAAGTTCTAGTACTCCCTCTACCTCAGCTTATACTCTAAGTACTAGCGAAAGTGCCATGCCTTCCTATGTACCTTACAGATCATTACCCTGACAGAATCCATACTTTCCATTTCCTAGTTCCCCACCGCCCATGGCTCCACCACAAGGACACCCTCATGCTGGGGTGAACTTTGTTCAACCCTCTCCCATTCAACAATATCAAAATTTCGAAGAGATGAATACGAAAAATCCAACCCATCCGTCGAATAATGCCAAAAAGAAAGGAAAAAACTGGAACAATCACAACCTAGGTCAAGGTGGAAATCACCCTCAATAGAACCAACCTACCGGGGGCACTCAGAACCAAGGCAATTAAAACCCCCAAGGGGGCAATAAAAATAGCCTTCAAGAGAAAAATAACAATAATCTTCGAACCAACTTCCCTTGTGCCCTTTGCAGTGAGTTCGATCATTATACTCATCATTTCCCCCAAATCACTAATTTTAAGAGGATGAAAGACTCAGGAAATAGACCACATCCTCCAGCACCACCTACCCCTCAACAGGCCCCACAAAAATACGTGCAACAACCTCCCCTAGCTGTGCTACAGAACCCCATTCCACAGCAGGGTGTGATGAACACCCAACAGGACATGTAGCCTACCCCACCACAGTTGGGACAGTATCTCAATCCAAACAATCTCGCAGATCATACTATCCTCCTCACTAGTGAGGAATAAGTCCTTCTGCAAACATCTAGTCATCAATACCGAGCACCCACTGAGTATCCTCCCATTCCCCCAGAAACACTCCTAGCGCCAACGAGACCCCCTTTGATGATCCCTCACCCTAACGCGGAAAAACCTCTCCACATCCCTTGCATCCCATTGCGCAAGAATGTCCACAACTCGCAGGCTAGGGTAGCTCATAATTACAGTTTGGTCAATAACTTAGCACAATCCCTAGCTTCCATGTAAGTCTTAGAATTCCTTCAAACTTGTCCCACTCAGCGGAAATCATTACTTTCTTCCTTGGGGGTAGTCGACCCTGTGGAGACTCAACTCATCACATTTGATCTCGACAGTGGGGAGCCTCGTCTCCCCACTCTCATCGCTTTTCAAATACCAGTGAAAATTCAAAACATCACAGTTCATCGGTGCATCATCGATGAAGGTGCATCCACATGCATCATGTCCAAATCTGTATGGCAGAAACTTGGTTCCCACGAACTCATACNTTCTTCCTTGGGGGTAGTCGACCCTGTGGAGACTCAACTCATCACATTTGATCTCGACAGTGGGGAGCCTCGTCTCCCCACTCTCATCTCTTTTCAAATACCAGTGAAAATTCAAAACATCACAGTTCATCGGTGCATCATCGATGAAGGTGCATCCACATGCATCATGTCCAAATCTGTATGGCAAAAACTTGGTTCCCCCGAACTCATACCATCTGCCATTACCTTAAGAGCTTATGACGGATGACCATCTTCTCCCGAATGACTCTTCCAAAATGTCCCTGTAGAACTCGGGGGTCAAACCATTCTCATCGACATTGAATTTATCGATGCCCCACTTGATTACAATATCTTGTTCGGCCGTAGTTACATGTATGCTATGAAGGCAGTTGCCTCTTCTATCTTTTGAACCATGATGTTCTCCCATAATGGGAAGATCATTAAAATTGACCAAGTTTCACATTATGAGCCTAACCCTTATGCCAACATCGATAACATTCTCCCGATCATGCTCACTAATCATGAATCATACCCACTCATCGAAATGGGTCTTGGAATTTTCAAAGACCCATCATTGTTAGAAACTTACCATGGTGCGCCATCGCTTCTTCATCCTTCCAATCAGGTATGTGTTGTATCATCCAACAAAACTGACATTGAGAATACCCTTCCTCCCAGAGAGGCTTCTCTCATATCTGACATCCCACTAGTCACATAACCCCTCCCTCACGAGCCTCCTGCAAATTCGTCCACTCCACTAGTTCACGATTTCACCTCACCCCAAGGCCATGTCCCAGTTTGGGAAACAGTTCCCTAAGCCATTACTCAAATCCCCTTCTTTTACCCTCCACTAGGCGTACAAGCTTTCCAAGTGGTCACAATGCTTACTCTCCCTATTATGGTGTTGGCAATCCCAGTTTGGTATTTACATCCACCAAAGATGGTTCCTCAACCATCCCTTCCCCCCAAAAAAGAAGGAATCCCAATGACGATTCCCATACTCACTCCCACCATACCCTCTACACCCCCACTCACTAACCTCTCTGCCACAGCTAGGGGCAGGCGAAATAAGAAGGAACCCACAGCTCCACTTCCCCCATGCATCAAATGTCCTTGCGCACTATGTGAGAAAGATGGACACCCAACCAAAAAAATCCCATCTTTAGCCGAGTTACGTAACCTAATTCAACTCAATCAAAGACCATCACTATTCATCCCTTTAGCAAATACTGCCACTACTTCCCCTAACGAAAGTAGAAAAGGATTGGGAACCAAATTCGCTTGCGCCATATGTTCAGAATATGGCCATTATTCACACCATTGCCCAACGCTACCTCACTTCCGCCAGACATTAGTAGCAGTACGGCAAAGCTTCCAGCATGAACTCAATCCAGCCACATCATCCATACCAAACATCACTGACATCCATTATGTCACAACTTCAGTCAATGAACGTATGAGATGCCCTTGCTCTCTATGCAAATCCTTAGATCATTTTACATACCAATGTCCTATGATCATTGAATACAGGCAACGCCAATCAACCTTGATTCAAACCCCTGCACCCCCTATAGAATCTATGATTAACCTTACCTCATCACTAGAGATTCTTCATATCATTTCTCCTAAACCATAGGCACTCCCTATTCCTCCGTGGTTCTTGGATGACTTATACGAGGATTTAACCCCAATTCTCCCGTTCATTGCCCTGCAAAAATTTTACATCCAACTACCACTTTCACGATCTCAATCACGCCTGTCCCAAAGACAAATTTCCAACACATTTCATAGATCAAATTATCGATGAATACATAGGCCACAAGGCTTTGTCCTTCATGAATGGTTTCTCTAGTTATAATCAAATCCAAATCCATCCAGCTGATCAATACAAAACTACATTCACCACCCCTTGGGGTAATTTTGCATATCGTGTCATGCCTTTTGGCCTAAAGAATGCTGGTGCAACTTTCCAATGGGCTATGACATACATTTTTCACAATCTATCTCATATCATCCTCGCATACTTGGATGACCTCACATACCGATCCAAAAAACGCACCCAACTTCTTGATGATTTACGAACCATCTTCCAACGGTGTCGTCAGTACAACATCCGCTTGAACCCCCTCAAGTGCATGTTTTGCATCACTGCAGGGTGCCTCCTCAAATTAATCATTTCCCAAAGAGGTATTAGCATGGATCCCCTCAAAGTGCAGGCTATCACAAAAATTCCACCCCCCCAGAATTTACGCCAACTCCAGAGCCTACAAGGAAACACTAACTTTCTACGGTGATTTTTCCCAGACTATGCCACTCGAGCACACAATTTCCTTCGATTACTACGCCACGACATCCCATTTCACTGGGATGAACATGCCCAAAAAGCATTCGATGCTTTTAAAATGGCACTCTCCAACGCCCCTTTAATTAGTTCACCCAACTATAATCGCGACTATATCCTCTACATATTAGCATCAACTGTTTTAGTAGCAGGAGTTCTCGTTCAAATCGGCGATGA